>OZ023252.1:5942761-6202344 GCA_964006365.1 Trididemnum miniatum
AACTCGGGCGAGTTTTGTTTTACCATTCTTTCTCGGTCTCGCCAAGGCTGTAATATAAAATTCTATTATAACCGTGTGGAAATGAGAAGAAGAACAGAGACAACAGAGAGACAATGGCAGCAAGCAGGGGCGGATGCAGAGGGGTATGTGGGGGATGCATCCCCCCACCAGCCATTTTCAACAATGCTTTGGATGACTAAAATTTTACCGTAATTTTGAACCGCTTCGTAACAATACGTCTGAGTTGCCTTAAGCACGCATTATTGAAACTGTGCGAACAAAATGCATCATATTTGGTGAAGCAGTCAAAGTTAGTGGCCAAAAACATAAACAAAATTTGCTTGAAAGTTGTTCAAAAAGCACTAGAATGGCCATTACAGTATGTCAGTTTTCAAAACTTTTCCTGGGCAGCATTCCCCTAGATTCCTCTAGAGTCGTTTTTGTTACTTAAATTGCTTACAATGAACTCTGCCGGAAAAAACTACGCACTACGCTTGAAAAAGTAACGAAATTTCGAGCCCCTTCCCTGACAAAAGTAATTCTGAATACGCCCCTGACATGATAACAATTTCAAAGGGCTTATGCATGTTCGTTTACGGGTCTTAACGTCTTTGTATTTAGTCAAACATTCAATCTAATTAAAAATTACATTCTCCCACCAAAATTTTCTGGAACCGCCCCAGGTAGCAAGTTTGGAGCATCTTGTTTCACGTTTGCAGAGACTAGTTCCGTTGTAACAGGGTGTTTCCTAGGAAAGATGAACACCGACGTAACAAAGCTGTTTTCTGTGTTCGTTAGTTACCAAACATTTTTGATGAATATGCTAGCAAAAGACTACCTAGAAACCGCAAAGATTTTTGGCAAGGAAGAAGGCGTGAATTCCCTGCTCTTTTACACTCTCCACTCATACACTATGTGTACCCGCTTCTTCGGCTCCGCTAGAAAGAAAGTTTAGTGCAAGCGAACCAATAATGCAACCACAGTGAGCAAGACTCTCTTCGGAAATGCTTGAAATTCTTGTGCATTTAAATTGCAACTTCAATTTTTTGAAACATAAAAAGTTGATTCAAATTGGTGCTACAGATTCATTTTTAAGAGGCCGATTGATTGCCGGTCTCGGTCTTGGGCTCGATTACTGTTGGTCTCGAACCAAAGGTCTCGGAAGACAGCCGGTCTTGGTCTCGAAAAAATTATCAGGTCTTGGTCTCGAAGCAATGGTCTCGACCACAACACTGTGACTACAGTGCTAAAAATGTGCACGGCACGGGTAACCCACATGCGCTCAGTACCCAGCAGTGGATCTATTTAAGTAAAAGCCGCTGTGTCATAAAGGTCCACACTCGCAAAACCGGAAAGTGGGAACCTGAGTAATTAAATAATTAATCATATCGCCTACGAGGGTAAATCCGCAGTAGTCAGTATAGTTGCAAATGAGCCGGGTATAGCTAGCACTTAAAAAGAGAAATGAAAGCGAGTGTGGAGTTGGCGGGCCGAACTTCATCGACGTTTGCATTCCTCACCCACTCGGTGGCCTACAAAGTAAATGAACGGAGACTTCCAAGACTCTGTTAATTTTGGTCATAATTACTTTAAAGAGGCACTATAACTTTGGCCTACTGTACTTGCATTGCAGTAGCATAGAATAAAACATGTAGCGTTTGACGCTTATAATATTTTACTGTTAACAAATGAAAAGCTTGATTTGATCATAGACTGTTATAACTGTTTAATACTTTTCAAATCAGAGCTTTGTATTTGTAGCATAGCAAAAAAAATTGTGTCGCAGTTTATCTACTAGTCCAGTTACTATAGAACAAAAACAAGAGGTAAATAAAATGACTGTTTTCCTGTAAATTGCAGCCCCAAAAAGAATGAGCGGCAAAAAAAAGAGTAGAACAGAATGAAAGCAAACGGTGAATAAGACCTATTTTTTGGCACAATGAAGCTTTCTAAAAACATCATATTTGGGTTCATGCTGCTGCAAATTGCATGTTTACGAGTTTTTAAGTTGGAGAGTGCAAAGAAGCGACAGTGTCGTATCATTATTTTTTATATAGTTGCTTATTTGTCTTCCTATCACGAGAAAACGATCAATGCGTTATATAAGCTCGCTTAGGAGTTGCCGATCATCTATCTACCTCACCAACATGGGGAACTCCGCTAAGTGTCTTTCCCAACGGAACAACAAATACACTTGCTGGCTTGTTCTCCACACAGTCCCTTTAATGCTGAGCGTCAAGCAAGGAAGCTGAGAATAGCAATTTTAAAGTTATTGTTTTGACCCGACTCGGAATCAAACCCAAGTCTACAGCTCTCGAGGCGAACGCTTTTACCACTCGGCCGTTTGATCTGTTAGGCCTGATTGTTTCCAGCATGCAAGTACAGTAGAAAGTTTATGATACCGTCAGTGCGGTAACACAGTAGAAGCCAGGTAATATTCTATACGGTGTTTAAATTGATCTTTTTAACTAAGTTTGATTTACGAATAATAGTTCAGTAAATAGACGCATATTTTACGACTTTAGTGGGATTTATTCAAATTGCGACGAAGTGATCTCAGATTTTATTAACAATTTTGCTTTCAATACATTTTAGACTTAATAATTTTGGATGCCAGAGGAAATTAACCCTCTTCGTAGGAAAAAAAAATTCTTAAGGAAAAATAGGAAATTCTTAAGAGGAAATTAACGTAACTAATCCGTAGTGAATTAGATAGATCCGTAGTGAATACAACTTAATCCGTAGTGAATTAGATGGATCGGTTTGTTGTTTGAACATTCCAGGTGCGATCATCAACGTACTAGCAGCCAATTGTAATTTTTTAGCGTAAATTATTTTAGCTTTTCTCATACATTTGTTGCAGATCAAAATCAAATCTTCGTTATACTCGCCGTATTACGCCCAAGCATGTAACGAGTAGCGGGACCCATTTCCCCAACTTAGCGCCTGGGCAACACAGCTTCGAACTCCGAAGAAATAAAATACCCAACCCAAATAAGACCCGTGCCCTAATAAGGCCCATTGTAAGTATTTCACAAACCGTAGCAAGCAGTGCGGAACAAATTCTATTATTTCGTCGCTTAGCATAATCACGTGCAACTCCTATGTAGTTTGTCTCGCTTTTAGTTGCTTAGTTACGATGCAGTGGGATCTTAGTTGCGAATTTTCAATGTTGCTGTTGAAAGTTTTCATTAAGCTCGAGATCGGTTTGGATAACTGGTAAGTTATAGCTGCTGAAAAGGTTGTTGGAATTTTATGACGTAGCTTCTACTTCAACTTTCTGTGTCCGATGAAAGTTTAGCTGTTCTTGCTTGTATTTCGTCGGCGGATTTTGTTTCAGTTGGTTAGGCAAGGTTGCCCTAACAAGGCCCTTTATCGTTAGGTGTGGGTCTTATTACGCATTTGACATGTCTTTGTTTACTGCAAGCTAAAGACTAAACTAAGGTAATAATGGATTCATAAGTTATTAGTAAAATAGCACAATGAAATATGTTAGGGGTTTTTGAAGTGGGTTCGCTTTTAAATTGGCCAATCCGCTCACAATTTTAAACAAATATCAACTTATACGGCACTTTTAATTGAGCAGTTTGTTTGTTTGTTACCTGTTTGTTTGTTAGTTAGCAACCGTTTGTTTGTTAGTCCTACCTGTCCTTTTCTTTTCTCTGTGGTTTCAAAAATCGAGTTTTATAGGGTGGGCCATATTAAGACCGTGTTGCCTTTTTAAGGCCCGCCGCAGTCCTTTCTCTAATCGGTTTAACACTCCAAACCTACAATCATTACGCTAATAAAATTGGTTTTAAATTGTGCCAAAATGCTCTAAAAATGCAACTAATTCAAAAATCTTAACTTGTTTGAGTTTTTATGCGAGTTATATTAAATAATCAAAATGATGGGCCTTATTCGGGCTGGGTACCTTATTGCAGCGGTTCCGAGCCGTTGGCAATACTGCGTCTGATTTGACCGGCCCAGAAATGGAACCTCAAACTTCCCGCTCCGGAAGCAAAGTCGCTACCATTACCCCAAACAACCATTGTTTTCAACCTGCATATCATTCGGTAATTAATTTAGTTACATTTTTAAATTTTGCAAGCTTCATGTTGACTGATTCCAAAGTTGGCGTTTTGGGGAGTAGTCAAAAACAGTTTGCTACCCCTGTTAAAAAAATCCCCCTTCCCCCTTCCCCTCCCCCCACGCTCAGTTTCTGGTTACGGGCCTGCACAGAAGATTTCCGAAACATCAATGGTAGATCTTAAGGCCAATAAAGTACAACGGGTAAAGCGTAACAATGCCAGTTTGGTAATCATCATATTTGTCATCTTCATATTAGAACGCAAAATACACAAAAACAGGTTTTCATCAATGCACAAATTCTCCGATGTTTTCCATGCGGCTGTGTAATTTTCGTCAAATAATAATTTTACTACTGCCTTAAATTGCAACCTCAACATGTGTTGCTTGATATCAATCATTTTAGCTTTTCCGTCTACAATATCACAACATAACTGTCACCAACCAACTTTTTCCCACTTGGATCCCCAAATAAACTTGACTAAAACTTGGTTAATATTTTTAATGCAAGAATCGGGTAATATCACTGGTAGTTTAGCGGATTTCAACATGGTTTTTGGTACGATAATGCTTCTTAAAACGAAAAATTTTCCCAGTAATAATAATGCACTTGATGACCACATATTTAATTCTGTGTTGATTTTATCATTGATAGACGAAAAGTTCTGATCAATATACAACAGAACTTCACCTGGACTGCCAACGTGACCTAATGAGTGTGCTAATGTGGTTGAAAAATAAAATTGTTTATGCCTTACAGCAGTGGTCGGCAACCACCGGACCGTGGCCCGGTGCCGGTCCCTGTGAAGTTTGTTACCGGTCCGTATGCGTTTTCAGAATAAATGCTTTGAGTTTAAAACATTTTTTATAACGTGAGACGCAATTTTGGGACGTTTTTGTAAAAATGCTAAATAACTCAATTCTGGTGACCCAGTATGGCAAAGTTACTCAATATCACAAAACTAACTAAATTGAAAAGTCAAATCTTTTAATTGAACAGCGAACATTTGATTATGCTGTCATTTTATGGTAAATCTTTTGTAAATCAAACAGCGCTTGGTTGAGAGAAAGAATAACGTTAAGAATCAGGTTTGAGAAGCTACTATGAAAAAATCGGGCAAGGCTGCTGCAGCAAGATTGAAAAAGTTTAATGCTCTGGTCAGAGTAATACAAGATCGAGATTTTCAGTTCTGAATAAATATGAGTGTTTTATTGCTTAAACACTTTTGATTTTTTAAAGGCCGATCCGCAAAAACAATGCAGTTTCAAACTGGTCCGTTGTGCGAAAAAGGTTGCCTACCACTGCCTTAGAGCAAGCACTTTTTGAAAATGTGCGGTTCGATTGCGATTTTTACAAGCATCAATAATTGCTGTAGATAATAGTTTTTCAGCTCATTATTGGCAATTTATGTTTTGATGTAATTGCACATGTTCCATAAAAAATTTCGCCAAGTATTACCAGTGGCGTACGCAGGATTTTTCAATGGGGGGGGGGGGCTCAGTGACGTCACATCGTCATGACGTAAAGATACTACATTACAATTACAGTAGTTTAAAGGTATTAAAGTGCATCGTATTGAAATGTCTCCAGCCTAAATTGCAGTTAACCATGAGTAAGCTATATAATGCCATAACTATTAAGGAAACAACAAAGATATTTCATTCACACTTTTGCCTAATGCTTTGCGTTTCATTTAAGGAGAGGAAAAGTTTCACAGAAACTCAAGCTGTCAGGCCGTGGTTAAAAATTTACTGAAAAAATTTTAGTTGAAATCATTTTTGGGCCATAGGAAAGTTAATTGACTAAAGTAGGCTGGCTAGCTGTCGCAACGTCACGAACAAGGGTGCACCCAGGGGGTAAAACAAACAATTCCTTCTCTCCAAAAAAAATCTTTTTCAAGACCCAACATTAATATGAGCAACGCATATAAGCTAAACCTTGTTATAAACAGTCAATATACGGTACACTCATTATGAAGTGGGCAGTTTCTCGCATGAAATTTGAAAAGTGAAGATATTGGAGCATATGAAAAAACTGCCCTCCCTACCAAAACGCTTTTAAACTAAAACAAATTATGCGCGAGAGGAATCCCTAATCATCCGATTGAAGTCAAAAACAGCGTCGATATTATCTCGGCATTTTTGTGCCAAATCACCGCGTCGATATCAGATGCTTTCAAACACATAATCGGGGTGTCTATGGGAAACGAAGAACTCCAGCTCCTGAGATAGTCAGCATATGCTACGAAAAAACAATGATATTTTTTCCCTCGTTCCGCCCTAGGCCTCTTCAAGTCTTTCGTTGGTCTATGGTCGTCTTTGGCAGTATTTTTTTCTTACTTTTGGCAGTTAGAGCAGTTTCAATTTAGTTTTTTATATTTTAATAAAATTTCTCAAAACACCGGGCGATTTTAGCGTAGTGTTAAGAGATTTCGCTGTCGATGCGGAAGGTTTGGGACTCAATTCCCAGGCCGGTCAAATCGGACACAGTGTAGCCAACGGCTCGCAACCGCTGCGACGTTTCTTTGGAGCTGCGTTGCCCAGGCGCTAAGCCGCGGGGTCGGGCCCCGCCACCCGCTACCACGTTTCGATACAACAACGAATTTAATGAAACGAGTGTAATTAAGATTTGATTTGATTTAAAAAAAAACTTGTGTGCAGCCATAGTTACTGCAGATACACCGCATTTAAGGAAACTCCTACTTCTTAATTGTTTCACAGCAATATTAATGACAAAAATGCACTTCCAGCAAAACACAACAGAAAAGTTGGACTACCGGATACCTTTATTGTAGCTTTGCATCGTAATCAGTGCTTGAGTTGTAAAAACACTTAAGCGGTAGCGAGCCGTTGGCGACATTGCGTCCTATTTGCCCGGCTCTAATTTCGAACCCCAGACCTCCCACACCGACAGCGTGCGCTTAGCAACTGAGCTCACGGGCCGGTTTTGATTGTTTATCATTATCACAATTGATCACATTAACGTTGAATTTGTTGCTAGATGCGAGAACTTAACCTCGGATGGAACGAGCTTGGTGAAAATGGTGCGATATGTTTAGCAACCTGTGTACACAAAATCGAAACACTGAAGGTCCCGTGCTGCGATATCGGACCAAGAGGCATCGAAGCTCTGGCTCAGAGTATCAGAGAAATGAACCATCAGGTGAAAATATTAAACAATGTGAAATTGATAATATTTTTGCACGATGAATTAAAATCTATAAAAATATGGATTAACGCAGAAAAGTGTGACGGTGCGTCTACCGATACGCGACAGGAGACAACTTTTTATCCCATTTTGTTCGTTTATGTTACTGTTTAACGATCACGCAAAAACCTTTTACATTCACTTACATTATGATTGCCTTCGCGCTGTCGCTTGTCGCGTTTTTGCAAACGCACCGTTCGTGTACAAGGCGACATAAATTGAGTTTAGAGCATTGAGGTGCGTTTTACATGGCTAGCGACAACGCGACGATCGGTTTGCGACTGGACGACAATGAGTATTATGTAACTGTACAGTAGCAGAATTTCGTTCACTTTCTGGTGTTGTAAGTGAACAAGAAAACAAACCAACCAAGGAGCGACAAAATTGTCTCGTGCTGCGAGTTGAGTTGCCGCCGGACACGTATCGGTAAACGCTCCTCAAAATCCAAAACTATTTTCACGATTAGTAATCGACTTGATTAATTGATGGCGTGAAAAAATTGGACAAGCAAAAAGCGCCGAAGTTTTATTATACTAATTTGATTATTGCAGAGCCGTTGAGAGCCAAGCCAGGGCCCGGTACCACAATTAAATCCGGGCCCCCCACAAATGGACAAAATGATAAAACAGATGATTTGCCAGAAGAGGCACTTTGTTATACTGCAGGGATGGCAAACATTTTTAACCTTTTTAAGTGATGGGTCAAATTTAAGGTCGTAACCCGAAAAAACGTGGGTTACGGATGTAATAATATCAACGAGGGGCTTGAACCAGGAGCGGATTAAGGGACCGCGGGGCCCTGGGCAGTTAACGAATATGTCCAATTTTCCGCCCAAAATCCGATTTTTGCGGGAAATTGGATGAAGAGCAAAAAAAAGTTCCTTATGTTTGAGGGCCGTAAAATTTTCCAAACCTTAAGTACACTGTTAAAAATTTTTGTAAATTTACTGCCTATTTGGTAGTAAAATATTAATTTACCTGGATAGTAATTTGCTTACCGATGATTTTTGTATATTTACTGCCTATTTGGTAGTAAAATATAACTTTACATGGAGGGTAACTTGTTTACAGATAATTGCAGTAAATTTACTGTCTATTTGGTAGTAAAATATTACTCTGAACAGATAGTAATCTATTCACGAAGAATTTATGTAAATTTACTGCCTATTTGGTAGCAAAAATGTTACTTTAAACGAATAATAATTTGTTTACAGACCATTTGCGTAAACTTTCTCGATGCTTTTCAGTTTTTATATCAGTTAGTACCGGTAGTAGTTTGTTCAAGGATCACTTTGGGCTATAGCCTAAATGAGGGCATAACGAGTAAATTTACGATCGATTAATCATAAAGCGCTTTTGGGCCTAATTTCAATTTCATGTCTGTAAATTTGAACGATAGATGATCATCTAAAGAGCTTTTCAAGTGCATGTTATGCTGAAAGATGGATTCAAAATTTGTCCGTCTAAGACAAGTATACGTGTGAGATCAGGCTTAGGATTGCGAGTACTCGTATTGTTTTTAGCTGTAAGGAAATAGTTTTAAGCGTTGAGAATTAAATTACTTGATATCGTCCCCTTGGAGACCTTTTTGAGAGTTCTAAATTGGCCAAACTTTCCATATTTTCAAAGTTTTTTCCAGTAAGTAAAAGCGTCGTATTATCAGCAAAAAATCTGGGGGTTTTATCCAAGCAGGAATGACGATTATTTACATAGACATTTCGGTCATTTGACTACATATTTATATAGGTCGCCGTGGCAACTCTATCAACCGAATCATTTATGAGGTAACAGGCTGCAGAGATAGCCCGGATTTGGATTAGGATTTAATTGGACCGGATTTTCGTAATTTTACCGAATTAGTACGAATTAGGATTTATGATTTTTTTGCCTTTTGGATTTGGGCTTAAGTTTACAACATTGAAGTGGACAAAAACTAGTTGAAATTTCAAAGGAATTAACTTAATTTCAAAGCAAATATTCTCACTGTCATTTTCTAGATATTGGATTGTTTCGGATTTGGACTTTCTGCCCATGAAATTAGATTAGGATTTCAGCTTACGGATTTGGAAGGGATTAGGATTTTAAATTGTTAAATCCGGACATGTAGGCTATGCTAGTATCAGAAATCTCTACGGATTTCGATTAGGATTTAACTGCACCGGATTTGAGTAATTTTGCCGGATTTGGACCGGATTAAGATTTTGAATTTTTTTGTGAATTGGATTTGGACTTTAGGCTTACCATACGTCCTCCTTTTTAACAAAAAATAGTTTGTCCTCCGAGGACGCTAAAACATGCCTAAATGTCCTCCTTTCTGGCATTTTGAACAGCGAAAACATATCAAATCATTGATACACGAAAATTTTGGGAAGTTTCAGCTCAAACTACAACCTGCGGACGCGATGACCTTTTATTGCTCTTCGCTTGAATTTTGGGCGGAAACTTGGGCATCTGCGGGCGTGTTGACCTTTTTTTTTGGTCTTCACTTGATTTTGGGCGGAAAATTGGGCATCTGCCAACGTGATGACCTTCAAAAAAACTGTCCTTTTTTTGCGCAGTGAAAATACGGTAACCCTAACTTTAGTTAATGACAAGGTTGAACATAAAACTGGCTCAAATCCACCTATGAAAGGGTGTTATTGATACAGTGACCATTGACCATGGATTAACTTTGTTGCATTCATCCGCTTCAATCATAAATCGCTTCAGTGTTTCTTCAAAGTCTGTTACTTTCTCCATACCCTTACAAATTTCGAAATCAACTGTAGCTACTGACAGCGAAAACAACGTAATAAACGTTCTACAATGTTATATAAATAATTTGAGTGGCCAATTCAGTCTCAATTTGCAAGATTCCACCTGTTCGCTCTCACTGCACACTTCCGTTATAAAATAAAAGTTTGGCATATTCATCCGCTGTACATTTTACTATTAAGTCTAAGTGTTTTTAAATTACTGATTCGCAAGCCTATCATCAGCAGTGGTGTAAAACGACAAATTAAAATAATCTATAATTCTCAATGTTTTATATATCCTAAAAGTGATTATTTAGTCTCAGTTTGTACGATTCTAGAATGTTTGACCTAAGTCACGTGACAGCATTCTTCCGTTTCGAATTTGAACAATATGTCGGCTAACAGTTGAGTGAGCATGCACGTGTGTCGCTCCCTGAAGCAACAAATGAGCAGTATTGTATGGCAATGTAACAATAGTTTTTCTCTGTAAAAAAGTAAGGTATTTTTTTGATCGACTATGTGTGTCGATCAAAAAAATGTTGCAGCAATTTAGGTTAGACTAGAAGTCAAAAATATATTTCTACAGGGCAGAACTACCGGTAAGGACTTTATTCGGTTTCAATAGCCTAACTTGCAATGATCATCGGAACCAACTTAATGCATGTTACCCGTAGCTAAAAAATTAGTCTATAACTAGCGTACACTGAGAAAATAGCAGAAGCATATTAAAAATAGCCCAGTTCAGCAATTCTTTTACACTTTATGCTATAACCAATAAAAGATTGGCAATAACTAACCGTATCGGTACCCTGGTTCTGGTACATAGGCTACCAGTAAGTGAATGAAATTCGAATCTGCAAATAGACCAAAGTAGAGAACGTTTGTAAGGCGATGTAAATTTTGAACAGTAAAGGTGGTGGAATTTCATTATATTGATAGTAGGCTATAAAAGATTGCAAGGATCCTGACATTTGCATTAAGTGATCAAAGATACTGTCAAATGGGATGGCTTTGCTCAACAGGACGTAGAAGTCACGTGTCATGCTGGTGTGATGTCATTAGCTGTAACTTAAAATGTAATAATAAGAAGGTTGGAGGTGAGGGGGATTGGGCTTGTAAGGTTATAGAACTGCACCGTACTTAAGATTATAAGGTCATTATAAACATTAAAATGAGTCATGCTTAAAACGTAAAATGCATGTCTGTGTACAGTATACCGGTGTATGTATATTAGCCTATACTTCATAATGAGATCATGTTGCAAAGATCTTAGGCCTAGTTCTTAGAAGATGGTTTTTAATATCTTTGCTAAGCCTATGTGGTGTGAACTATAAGCCATACTGCTTTTATACTTACTCTCATGTTTGTGCTTTGTGTTACGAACTATATGACTGTTCATTTGCAGTGAATTTTATGCTTAAGTTTATAGGTCAAAAATTTTGTGATGTTATGGATGCTTGTGGTGAGATACAAAAAAAGTTAAAAGAAGTTTTGCCCTTTCTAACTGATAACGACAGTATTCTTGTACTTAACACACTGAATGAACTGGGTGTGGAGCAATGGGATGACATGAAGCACGTAGAGGAGGGTGATTTAAATGGGGTTTTAAAGCCAATTCAAGCTAGAAAACTTCTAACTCATGTCAAAAGCTGCCAACCCAATGCACATAGTAGTTCATCTACTGAACCTGCTTTAAGCAGATCTAGTTCTGAGAGTGGATTTGGCTATGATGATTGGGATGTTTCGTTCGAGATACCATGGGAAAAGTTTCCCAGATCACTAGTTGAAGATTGTAAGCAAAAAAAGAGACCAGCCCATCGTGACAGGTTACAGATGATAAGAGTTATTGTTGATGACGTGCATCAGCTGAACAAAGCACCCAAAAAAAGGAACTTTGAACGAATTGCAGAGAAAATAGTGCACAAGTATCCTTCATCCTTCAAAGATGTTGTGGGAGATGTAGTGATTGGCACTGGATTGCAGTCGTTAGCATCTCAGTTGATGTATCGATCTGGCAACATTAAATGTGCCACTAAAGCAGCTAGTAAAAATCTAACCATGGATGTTCAAAACCAAATTGATGATGAAGTTTCAAACGTCAGTTCAATAGTTGAAGAGTTGAAAACCTGTTACTCTCAGAAAGAAAGGGACTACAATAAAGTATCGAACTTGATGAAAAGGACATTCAAAAGTCAACGCTGCGACATCAAAAATAACACTTTGATTAGTGAAATGAAATTCAAATGGCCATTTCTTTTTGAGGAACAACTGTTGTTTCAACATTACGAATTGTTAATGATGTGTGACAATGCCAAGGAACAATTTTTAGAGAAGTTGGCAGTTGGGTCTGATAAAACATTCAAGTAAGTTGGTAATTATGCAAATTTGTGGGTATTTTTTTTAGCTTATTGACTCAACTCTAATAAGCCTCCTTAACTTTAGCAAATACTGTTTGATGTCTTACCGCTGCTACAATGTAAGGCATATGTACTGGTAGGCCTATGGTATCGATATGACCATTTTAATGGTATGCCAGGATTGGCCGAGGTTTTTGAGTTTTTGGAGCTTGTTTTGGCCTGAGCATGAAACCTGTCATAATAGGCTACTGCTTGTATTTTGCATTTTATATTCCCATCGCCAGAAAATGCCAGAAGAGCTGTAACAAGCTCTTACAAATTTAAGCCTGTCTACCATTTTAGAACGGTAGAGAATCTCGTTTAGTACCTCTTACTAACACGCAACAAGTTGCTAGCTTGTTCTTTCCTTTATACTTCAAAACTTAGTATATTTGAATTTAAAGCAGACATGTAAGTTGTGAATACCAACTTTTTAAGTCATTAGTTGGCTTGACTCTGAATAAAACGTGTCTATCACTGCGGAGGCACTTGCTCTCTCAACTAGAGCTCCCCATCAGGTGGTTATTTTGAGCAAGGCTACATTTGGTCTAACTAAGATATATGAAGTTTAGTTTTAGTACTCTTAAAGCAGGGGTGCCCAACCATGGTCGATCTTTGAACGCTCGGCAGTCTATCGCAGGGCAATTTGGCATCTGTAGCACCAGGGTGGACAACAACATTTCCGTTACATGTAGCGCATCAGGGGTGTAAAGATCTTTTTTTCTTGCTCGTTACACAGTTTTTGATGAAGTTTGGGACATCTGATTAGCCTATTTTTGCTCTTTGCCGCATTTGCGTGGACGAATTGCTTAACTCCCATGTTCAGTAGCTCTCACTCTTGCGATTTCTGCAAATTTTAGCAAAAGTAGATCCCTTGCCAGAAAAGGTTGGACACCTCTGCTCCCAAAGTTTTTTATCAATGTTGCTGATTAGTAATTTTAAGTGAGTTTGGTTGAAAGTGTAGCTTTTTGAGGCGTTTCATAATGTGGTGAAAAACGAGCCAATAAAACTTAGTGGTTGAACAAGTCCTTAATTAAGTTTTTAAAAACTTGTTGAAAGCATAAGCTCTTTAATGTCACATGATCTCATGCAATAGTTTTATGGCTCGCTAGTCGAGCAAAACGATAGCGTGGACAAAAACCATCAAAATATTAATTTTGGCTTAGTGTTACTATCCGGCACATCCGTACTTGGGAAAAACAAGCCTTGGACAATAAAGTAGCGTAATTTGTGGGCTGGTTATATTCATTTTCCTATAATTTATTTTGGATGTTAAAATGTTTGTGTCTAGTGGTCTTGATGTTTTACCGCGCTACAATTTTTTATTGTTTTAAACAACTCAGTTCAGCTATAGCGCTAGAGAATATTATATAACAGTAATTGTGCAATCAGCTACCGTTTTGCAGAACATTGGAGCTATCAACAAAACCAGCTATAACTCGTGTCATTGGCCAAATTGAAGAGGAGGCAAGACAAAGAAAAGAAAACAAACCCAAATCGCTGGGTGTAATTCAGCTGCTGGTAACATATTTCAATGAGGACTTGTCTGCTATATACAGATGCTTTGAGGTAATAGCAAAAAATCTTAGATCAGTTGTGATTTTGGTAATTGGGCTGCTGCGTGTTATGATTATGAAATAGTTGATCAATGTTGTATATAATATACCGGTAGTGCTTTTTCCGAGTGTGCAAATAAATTTGTAGTTGTTATTGAAAATAGTTACAATTACCAGGAAAGTGGTGATACATGAGGCTACTTCAGTTAAGAACGTCCACTTAGTAGCCGATAAACTGGAGTTTTTCAGTTTAGTCAATAATAAGTCATGCTGAAGGCAATACGAATAGTTGTATCATTTTCCCCGCTGGGCGCTCGGCACGAGAGGGGAAGGAGGAGGGTTAAGTGTACGTTTGTTGTTTATTTCTGTGTTTTTAACAGCATTCAATCCTTCGTTGTTGAAATTTGTATTGGGTCAACGTCTGAGAAAGGCCTAGGCCTACACAATGTTTGTTCACGCCAGGGTTTCCAGCCACTCTGGGAAAACAGGAAAAAAGGATTTTTACTTTAACAGACATGGAAAAATCAGGGGTTTCATTAGAAAAGTAAAATGTCGGGGAAATCTCAGAAAATAATTAAATTTGAAGGTTAAGCGCAGAGGCTAACTGTGCGGAAGGTCTGGAGTTCGATTCCCGGGCCGGTCAAAATGGCACAGTGTCGCCAACGGCTCCCCACGGCTGCGATGTTTCTTCTGAGCTGTGTAGCCCTGGCGCTAAGCTGCGGAGATGAGCCCCGCCACTCGTTACACGCTTCGGCGTAGTACCGCGAGTATAACGAAGATTTGATTTGGGGAAAACTCAGGGAATCTTTAAAATTTACAGAACTTTTGAAGAAATCTTACAGACGAGGGCTGCACAGTTGAGGTAATCATGGGTAAAGACCCTTTTTTTTTTTGAGATCACTGTATAAAACCTAGAAACTTATGAAGATTGCCTGAATTTCTCAGGGAAAAGTTAGGGAATTTTATATTAAGAAAACGCTGGGAAGCCTGTCATGCACTCGTTTTCCAGCAAAAAAATCTGAAATATAGCAGAAGATAAAAGACTAAAAATAAAGTTCCTTACTTATTGCTTACAGGATTTGACCGTTTCGCAGATTGTGGAAGAGGGCAATTTACCATCGCATCCATTAATAATCTGTTGTGGTGAGTTTAGTTTGATTGCATAATTATACAAACAGAGATCAGTGAGGGGACGCATAAATGCGCAGTGTCAACTCATCCGTCTGACACGGGGCGGGCAAAAGCCAGATGAAAACAGAACAAGGAAGCATGTCGTATTTGTAATCACAGAAACGTAAAGATACTCAGTTGTTAATCAAAACGTGCGACAGTGCGCAAAATTTCGACCTTATGGGTCTATCAGGTGCGTACGAAATAACAACGGGCACCTTTAAAACAGGTTCAATTTCATATTCAATTTTGACAGTAGTAGTAAGAGACAATATTTGGAGGTAACTGTTCAAAGAAAGCCAATGCTTATACTGGGGAACAAGCCATACAGTTAATCCCAATGAATGAAGAAGCCCAAATTTGACACACTTATAGACAATTTCTTACTGCCTTAAGGGCAAGTACTACTGTTAAAGTTGAATATAAAATTGAACTTGTTTTAAAGGTGTTCGTAGATTTTTCGCACGTACCTGATAGACCCATAAGGTCGAAAGTTTGTGCTCTGTCGTACGTTTTGATTTACAACTGAGTATGTTTACGTTTATGTGGTTACAAATTCGACATGCTTCCTTGTTCTGTTTTCATAAAGAGAGATGTTGTTGACAAAGTAACTCAGATTGTTTTGAGTGGCGGAATTGGTATTTTTGTAATGTTGACTTTTTGAATGTACTTGCGGAACTAGGCACTGCCGTCTTGGGACAATCACTTGCCGCTTATTTTTCGAATCAATGGGTTTGCCTTGCACTTGTCTTGTTCCGTAGAAGTCTTGCAAACAATGTAGAAACAGTCCTTAAAATAAACCCCGTTTAGGGACCTTGGGATAAGACTCTACAACTTATAATTTCAGAGCTTTTCGTAACTGTTTGTGTGTTTAGGCTGATGATTTATTTTATCGTCACAAAACAATTTAACATTTTACAGGAGAAACAGCTGCGTCAGCAAAGAAATTTGCGGTGATAATAGAAGGATTGGTAGTTATGGAAACGACATCATTCTATGTTTCACTAGCTTACATGTTCTGTTCGTATTATGTTTTTGACATGATGTATCCAGAAAGCGTACCCGCCACAATGGAATTAATTCAAAGGCAAGTCAATCCTGTATGTTATGCTTTCTTTTACAATTGAAAATCAGTTCGTAATATGCATTATTCTGTGTAATTTGTAAGTACTATTTTTAAATTAGAAAAACGTTATTACTATGCAAGCAGTTTCCTGAGTTTTTTTAGGGATTGTTTAGGCGGTTAAACTCATTCTATTGACTCGGTAATAAATGCAAGCCTGGAAATTGGAAAGATATAGCTGAATGAGAGATGAATAGCAGCGGCATTGTGCTTAGAAAGCGATGTTCATGTTACACTAGCATTCTTAACTCTGTTGTAATCGAAGCTGCTTAGAATTTACCTCATATAATATAACTTTATTTCTAGTCTTTAGTCTTCTGCTATGTTTTAGATTTTTTGCTGGAATTGGAACCATGGAAAGAAAACAGAAAAAGCGGAAGAAATGGGATGTTCACCCAAAAGTTTTGAAGCTTTCAAACGAAGTTCTTTCAAAGCAAGGCTACTCTTTGTAAACTATTTTTTTTTTGAAGTTGTGTCAACTCCACCAGAAATGTAGTTATGACAAAAACGATATGTGTTCTGTGACGTCATTATAGCTACTTGACATGGGCAAATTATCCATAACTTAGAATGCACATTACTTTTTGACAGTTTAGTTTCTTTGGGGTATTATTTTCACGTTCGTAGACGGGATACTCAACTATATTCGTTAAAAATTGAACATTTTTCAAAATAAGCATAGTCGAAAAGTGCTCAATTTTATCAGAAGTCAAAAATGGTTTTACTGTACAGTATATATAATACTATTATGACAGTCCATGATTTGTGAAGTAGTATTTTATGCAGATTATTTAGTCACAAAAACTCTTGCATTTGTATTTTTTGCTTTGCATTTAGAAATGATTTCTATAATATACTGAATACTCCACAAACAAAATGTGTTTTTGTACTCTGACGTCGCATGGGGGACTATGGACATCGAACAACGCATCTATTTCCTGCGGTGTGCATCATCTAAATCTTTTTTCAATTTATATTACATGGTGTATTATTTTTATGTGCTGTGCATAGAATAATATAATTATGCTGAACAAGTTGGTAAATAATGTTCTTAACGAAATTTCGCCGTATGATGTCATATAGCAAGTGTCTATTTTAAGCTTTTGATAGCATAATGTACTTTTGTGTGTGTGTTGTGGTTTATAAGAAGCTTAACTTTTATGAAAAGAAAAGTGTGAATCTTTTTTCCGATAAATGTGGAACTAATACGCCAGATAATATATACTATTAAAATATGGAGTGCATTGTATTAGGTTAGGGTGTGGATAGTCTGTGCAAAGTCGTTATGATGACATCACAGTACCGAAGTCGGTAATTACTGGTACTCGGTTTCTGATCGAGTTAATGCTAGTAACGTATTAAAACGTGGATTGAAAATATTTATCGGCAATCGATTGGCGTAATTTTGCAGATAGTCTTTTTAACTCTGCTGACGAAGAGTGAAGGTTAATTTGACGTCATAATTAAATAGAATTTTAAGTGGCAAATTTTTAGCCAGAATACCATCGCTACAACCCCAGGCGCTTTGAAATTCAAAAATGGTGAAAAAGTAAAGCGTTTTCAATAACTACTCGGGTACATATAGGCGTATGCATATTAATATGTAAGAGTAAACAATCGCTGCTTTTTTGCATATTGACTGTATATGGTGTCGTTCATTAATGATGTGGTACATCACAAAATGATGCAAAAATCACCCAATAGTAAATACCCATGCTGATTTGACCTCCATATTTTTTACTGAAACATCATCTTAATGTAAGATCGTTGTGCTTTCGTTTGTTGTTTGTTTTTTCGTTGAAACCCCCAATGTTCTTGATTGATTAAACTCTTTGGTTTTACTGTGAGAGTTAATATTGAAACGCTTGTAAGGACATGATTTGGCATTGCTGCCGCGAATGCGCTGTTGCATTTGTTCGCTTATTGTTATTTTCAAAATCATGCCGGTGAGCTTCACATGTTTACGGCAATTTCGTTTTCAAATAAATATGTTAACTGGTGATTTCAATTAAAAGTGTTGAATATAGTTAGATGTCTAGCTGTTTAAAACGTCAAAAATGTTAAAATTGTTTGACCCGTCATGTAATTATAAATTATGTCAATACAACAGTGCAAAGTGTACATGCATGAGTTAAACTTTCCTGTAACTGTTTTTGGAGTAGTTTGCAGTTGTCTCTTTTGTTTGTGATGTTAATAGCCATCTAAATTTAACAGCAATAAAGCTTTCAGTGTGCGCTGGACTGTATTGAACGGTTAAATTGTTAAGTTTTCTTGCAGCTTTTCAAGCTATAGTGTCGCCATGAGCAAATCGGTATCATCGCGGTTCTGTAATTTCAGGTGGCAAATCAACTCAGAAGGGTCTTTCAGAATTATTACTGATTGTAGATAGTAATAATACTACAATACGCCATTTATTATTGTTACTGCCCTAAGAGTTAAATTGCTGCCTACTCTAGTTCGTAATGGCATTACGAGCAAGCGATGTATTATTACTGGATGATGCTGTTAATAAGTTTACTAACTGTTAGTAAACAATATACTACAAAGTGCAGGAAAACTAAAACAGTGCAGGTTGTAATTTTACAGCACATTGACCGTAAATGCGTTACTAACAAGATTGCTAATTTTACTTTTTATGGCAGTAATTTTACGATACATTGAATGTAAATGCGTTACTTACAAAATAAGTAATTTTACTTTTGCGACTGTATTCTCACTTACTGCTTGCAAGCCATAATTTGGATTACTTAATGAGTTATGTAAATTACTAACTGCTTCCGGAGTTATTTTGCTGCCTGCTCTATGGGTAGTAAAATTTTTTAACAGTGTACCAAAGAAAAATAAGATAGATTAGTTTTCTTTGAAAGACTGACTGTATGCCTTTCTTCTGTAGCTGGCATCAGGGCAATCGCGTTGAAGGATCCAGCAGTAATCTGCCATCATATGTTGGTCCCACCTTCCTTGGTATCTTTCTTCCATTACCTTTATCTCTTGGTGAAACCTCTCACCCTGCTCTCCAGATAAATCGCCTAAATTTTCTGGAAATCTCTTCAAATTACTATGGAGATAATGCACCTTGATGCTCATATTTGCCCCCAGTTCCTTGAAGTTGTTTAGCATGCATGCTACTAATTCAACATAGTCTTCGGATTTGTGATTTCCTAAAAAGTTCTTCATTACCATGACATAACTTGACCAAGCAGCAAGCTCAGCATCATTCATATGCTCTGTAAAATTTGAACTTGCAATTGGTTCTTCCTGGCGAGAACGTCTTCCAGGCAAGAACCACTTAACTTATCGTGCGAACTCAAGTGAAGAATCTACGCCAAAATTCTTCAATCCTCTCCAAAAACTTTTATCACACTTGTCTTAGGTTTTACCAATTTTATTGCAGTTGTAACATTACGTAACTCGGTAATTTATGGGGGGTTCAAAAACGGCCACTGTCACACGTTCATCAAACAACGGTGAAGACGCTGGGCCCTGAACTAAGATACACCAACTTGTTTTTGGATCAGATCGTAAAATAACGTTTTACCCAAGCTCAATCAATACCAACACTAGACAACTTCGCCTGTACACGGAGCAGCAAAACTATCTTTCTGGAATGCCGAAATAATGTGGTTGAGGTCTTTATACTGTCTCATTTCGTCGTCAAAGCAATTATTAACAGGAAAAAGAGTCTGGGGCTTCAAACGTCACACAAAAGGCCAATCAACTGCACTTCAAAAGGAATAGTCCTAACCAGAGGTGGGCACTTCAGCACCTGAGTCCGCACCTCCGCTCCGAGCGGAACATCAGTTTCGGAGCGGAATGCAAAGAGCGGAACATGCTAAAAAAAATGGAGCGGAATGAAAGGTGCGGAACAGCAAAAAATAACTTCCGCTCCTCCGCACCACAAAACTGCGGCGGCAGGTTATTTTGTATACAGCTATTCAACAAATACAACTTTGTGTTCGAAGCAATTCGAAAAAATGGCCATTTCGGTTTTCGGATCTTGCATTTCAATCAATAAAAGCTAATTGTTTATCTCTGTTGAAGGTGTGATCATAGAATAATCTATGGTGTGATGTTGTGTTCTATTGTTTCCAGACGTGCGAAATCTGCTGTCGCACGGAATATCGCGATTTCGCTACGCTTTTCGACGTCGCCGACTCGCCAATTCACTGACACTGCGCAAAACTGCAGAGTGCAGATGGATTGCAAGATCGCTTGCTCGCGATAAAGCTTCGTTAGTTTAGAGTTAATTTTTAAGGTATAGAGAGTGGTGAACTGTTACTAAAAAGCGAGTTAGACAGTTAATTCCTAGTAAAATGTTTTAATTTTAACCACAGTTTAGTGCGCCGAAAGCAACACTAAGGAGTCAGGACTACGAATGGAAGATAGGTAGCATATTACTGTTTTTAAATTTAACTTTTTACGATAAATAGGACGCAATTTTATGAGACGCAAAAATTAAATAGGACGCAAAAATTTTTTTAAGAAATCATTCATTTATTTAAATTATGGTGCGGAGGAGCGGAATTGAAGGAGCGGAACACCAAATCCCAAAAATGGAGCGGAGGTGCGGAGTGCGGAACTCACCTCCAGATGGAGCGGAGGTGCGCTGTGCGGAACACCAAATTCGTGTGCGGTGCCCAGCTCTGGTCCCAACACAATGCGATTTCAGACACCAGTAATTAGGAGCATTTTAAAAATGATTTTGTACCACTGTCATGCACCATACTTCACAAACAAAGCAATTGCCAAACAAAGACAGTGTAATTTAGAACAATTTCAAATATATAAAAGGTGTCTATCGAAGTATCTCCAGCAGTTTGCTTTAGAAATTAAGAGACTCTAGAATACGTGTGATTAAAGCGCCAACAAAACATAGGGCCATTTATGATTTTACCAGCAATTAGCTGACGAATCTGTGGACCATTAAAAATTCTTGCTTTTAGTTTTTCAGTGCTTAGACCAGGGAAAAAGTCGCAGAGGTATTTGAAACTTGCAAAATCTTTGTTCAAGGCTTTGACAAATTGCTTCATTTGACCTAACTTTATATGGAGCGGGGGAAAAATGATCTTTTTACGTTCAACCAACGGTTTTCTAATGATGTTAGCTTCGCCAACTTCTATGGATTTCCTTGTAGGCCATGCCATTTTTTCCCAGTGCTTTTGGCGTGCTCGACTGTCCCATTGGCATAAAAAAACATGGATACTTGGTGTACCCGCCTTGCTGACCAAGCAAAAAGTTGACCATCTTTAAGTCCACGCATATTGGCCACCGGTGTTCATCATATTTTATCTTCTGTAAAAGCAGGTTTATGTTGCCATATTCCTCTTTTAGCTTTGTTGAATGTGCATTGGGAAGAGATGCATAGCGATTGCCATCATGAAGAAGCACACACTTCAGACTTCTTGTCGAACTATCTATGAATATTCTCCAATCATTTGGCTTGTATTTTTGTACGTCCATTTTGCATAAGAGTCCACGAATATCTGTGCAATATACTAGGTTTTGATCGTGATTAAAAAAAGGAAGAAGATCTTTTTCTCTGTTGCGGTAGAGCGTAATCTTAACACTTGGATCAACACAGGATTTCTCTTTCAGTCTTGATGCTAACAGCTCGGACGCTTGCTTTGATAAATTCAAATCCCTTATCAGGTCACTAAGTTCTTTTTGACTAAATGAGTTAGATGAAGAGCTCTCTGCATACTCATCACAACTACTACTGTTGGTTTCAGTGCATTTCATCGAATGTGGTTCTTCACTGTCTGATCCTTCAAGCAGTGGCAAAGACTCAAATACAAGAACATGAATGCCTTCGGTGTGCAAGACAGGCCGCCTGGCTGATTCCATGTCAGGATACTCCCACTTTCTTTTTTTATGACGATTAAAACCTGTTAATTTGACTGCACAAAAGTAACAATCATCATGGTGGTTTCGTGGCTCTCTCCACACCATGGGCACTCTAAACTTTAAACTTCTCTTTTTTCCGTTTTTCCACAATCTGAGTGCTTCTACACACGTTTTACATACTTTGTGGGGAGCCCAAGGTTTGTCTTGGTCACCGAGCTTTACTTTAAAATACGCCAGATAAATCTGCTTGACAAACTCGGTAATATTTTTTCTCTGGCTTTTTGTTGTATATTCACCGCAGATGTAACAAAATGAGTCAGGACTGTTGCTGCATTGGCGTCTTACTGATGGTGACACGACAATAGAAACTGCACATTTATACCAAGTTTATCTTGTGTATTAATCAAGCCTAACAACACGAGGAATGCACTCAGTTAAAGCTATACTGAATAAACTTCTAGTTGAGAGATTGTTGATGGCAAAGCTTCGCACATTGTATTTGTACCGTCTCTTTGCTAGCTAACTGCACAGACTGTATTGTTTTAATTTGACTAACACGAATTTGTGCTTCTGCAACCGATATTGTTGTTACACTATTACTCTGTTACACTAACATTGCGTAAAGAATAAAAGAGAGGGTTTATCAAAGGCCTTGGTTAATCATCATGCTATAAAATAGGCCAGATAAAAACGCATTTCTCATCAAGAAAATTTACTCGAAATTTGTTGTTGTTGCATCGGTTGAACATCACTAGATTTTGCATCAGCGCAAAATGACTATTTGTGCTAACAGGGCTGTTGTTATCAAAAGCCTTTTCCTAGTTGGAAGTTTGAATTGCGACATGAAGATAACTTCCCAGCAGACAAAGTGTGTTCTATGTTGATTCTATGTAGCCAGAAGTTCAGCAGATTAAAAACGGTACCCTATATTTGTAGGTTGCTAGCTGGGATCATTAAATCAATGTCAACGATGCTGAATCAACATATGAGAGTAGATTTTGCTGGCATAAATGTATTTTCTTCTAAAAAAGATTTCTCACTTTCCTAAACTGTTATGTTTTATAAACATTACTACTAAGTAGCAAATTAAGTGGTCGTGGAAACTTCCATTATAGGCATATAACTCTTCTCATCTGAAAACGTAAAAATACAAAATCTCAAAAACTAGAGCTAATTTGGAAAAAATAATGCCAGTTTTGGATTTAGCTCCTCAAACACACCCTAAAATCGTTGAAACATCCTCGGCATCGGAAAAAAAAATTTTTTTTGTTGAGCAGTGTTATTGATTGATTGATTTGATTTATTCAAGATTACAAAAAAAAAAAAAAAAAAGAAATACCGGTAATGCAGTTCAAGAAACATTAAAGAATAGCCTAAATTGTACGTTATCATAGGATATGCCAATACTATCGTAAGAGATGTGTGTAATTGTAATACAATTTCACCATAACGCGAAGAAATTCACACAGGTAGGTAGCAGTGAAAGACCATAAGTGGTCACCTAGTCTACTGCACTTTAAACAGCATGGTAACATGGCGTTGTAAATGGGAGTACACTTGAACAGAGTAAAACCAGATGATAAAATAAGCACTTGAACCAGAAAACATATACACATTATACAAATATACAGGGCTGTGACTATTATGGAGCAGTTACACTGTAGGCCTATTGTAACATGCGTAGGCCTACAAGCAGAAAATTTCCGATAAAATCAACGTTCAGAAAAGGAATTACGTAAATCTTGGCGAATCTTAGCGAGAATTGTACTGGTTTAAGATAAAGGTAAGTTGTAAAGTACTTTTTGAAACCGTAACAAAGCAATGGCGTTTTTCCAGCGGAAAAGATTTCCAAGAATTTAAACACATAGGCCTATGATAAATTGATTTCTTACCAATTTCCGAAGCAATAGCGATTAGATATCTGAACGGCCTTAGTTAACAGAAAAGACAGAATTGCAACGCGTACAATGCACTTTTTAACTCTTTGGAAAACTTGCACTTTAGTTTAAGCATTTCGATAACTTTAGTAGCCAGTACCCTACTTTACGGCGGTGCCAAGTTATACAGTTTAAAATTAAATGAACATACATTTAACAGTTTAAAAAGAAGCTGTGTCTATTTTGTATTTTGCTGTTAATGGCTAAATACTGGTAGTTTGTAGGTCTATTTTGCCAGCAGTAGATCAGTCCTGGATAGTGTGGATACGCATGACTGGTAACAGCAAAATAGACACTACTTAAAAAATGGTTGTTTAGTGTTCCTCTAGCATTTGAGCTAGGCCTACGGGTAATCACAGATCAGGTAAGCTAGTCTACTTGTCTACTACTATAGTTTAAACAGTACAGAACACAGAATTTGGCTTGCATGAACTACCGGTATTGAGCAATTACGATTCTCACAATACCTTGCAACTTTCCCACCCTGGGCATGTAGGCTATCAGTACCAGAACTATTGCTTTTTTACTGTTTAGATGAATTTTGTATAAAACTTTGTGGTATCGGTATTTTAGTCAAAAATATGGCTTTATTGTCTTCTGCCAAACCTAGCCAAAGTAATAGATTGCAGATGAATCTTGACAGTAATGCAAAAATCTCTAATGTACAATTAAGTACGAGATTCTCAGATGATGATATTGATGAATATGAGGATGATTTTGTGATTGATGACAGCAGTGGAGATGGTAAGACAATAAGTGTGCAGTGCGGTAGTTTTTAATTAGACTACCCTGTTCACATGTCTGATTTTTGTGGTCTTTAGGCCCACAGTTCTTAGTATTAATTTCTGTGTCACAAGCAATTTTTTTATGTAGCAATCTGACAATCGTATTTTTAATTGTGACGTCGAAAAATTGAAGGAGGTACTGAAACTGGAACAGCGGAACCGAGAAACATAGGCCTAAAGCCCTCAAAAATTAGACACGTCTGCATGTGGACTGGGTAATTCCATCAAATTTGAAAAAACTAGATGCTCCATGACAAACTCTTTTATAGATTTATGTAATTGCTAATGTCCAAGTTTTAAACATACTTCCACTTTATGAGCTACATTGTACAGGACTTTTTGGTGTGGTCCACTCAGTGATGGGCACGATAACCTTTCTGTACTAAAGCGATAACGATAATCGATAATTTCAAATCTGCTCTGGGCGATACTGTTAATCGATAAATCTCAATTTCTTAAAGCGATATCAGTAATCGATAAATTATTGTCGATAAATTTTTCCGATAAACGTTGCGATAAATTTTCGATGTGTTTTACAAAGTTTTTTTTCTTGTAAGTCAAATCACAAAAGTGTTTTTGTAGATTTTTCAAAAAAAGATAGCAGTTCACGGACTCTGAAGTGGGATTAAACCAATCCCTGATTAAACACAACGAAGAGAGATTTTTTAAATTGCAACAAAACTTTATTGACGCCGTGAATTTTGCCATAGCGCCAACTCCCTAACTTTGAACACTGTGCATAAAGAATCGTTTATGGTGATAATTTATTGGCGATAACGAAATATATTACAAAAGCGATATCGGTGATTGATAAATCAAAACTACTTTTAGCGATAACGATGATCGGTAAAAAATTATCGCCGATAACTATCACCGATAAATTATCGCGATAAATGCCCATCTCTGGGCCCACTTGACATGGGACAGTTTAATTGGCATGACCAACTTGGTGGTTTGGTTTAAATTTCAGGTGGGGTTAAGAGTCAGAGATTATTATTATTTTTTTTTATTTAGTTGCATGTTTACCTTCCTATGACGAGAAAGCAATCACATCGCTATACGAGCTCGCTTAGGAGCTGCCAGCCATCTGTCCACCACATTAAGATGGGAGAATCTCGCCAAGTGCCTTTCCCAATGGCACCAGTTCATTTGCTGGCTTGTTTTCCACACTGTCTTTTTAATGCTGAACGTCAAGCAGGGAAGCTGTGAATACCAATTTTAAAGTTATTGGTTTGACCCAACTCGGAATCAGACCCAAGTCTACAGCTCAAGAGACAGACGCTCTATACCAGTGTTTCTCAACCGCCGGTCTGCGGACCGGCTGCGGTCCGTGTCTACTTTTCTGCCAGTCCGCCAAATAAATTCCAATATTGTACCACAGTTAATTCGAAATTGGGCTTTTTAATATAACCCACTAGGCTGCGCGCACCATCTTTTTTCCATTGGCCAACAGACATGCAGTATATGCACTACCGATTCATTTAGTTTAGCTTTTAATTTCTTGTAAAAAAAAACGAAGGCGAGATGAAGCTTGCGCGTAACCACTCATTTACAAGTGGTTGTATTATATATGAAATCTTGGAACAAAATTTAACTAAAATTTACCTGTATGATTACCGGAATTTGATAGTAAAATGGAAACAAACAGCCAAATATTTTTCTATTCTTTCGAAAACACCGTTAACGAAATTCAAGGTGGTGGTTTTGGGACTTGGTTTTAACATACCGTTTTGGTTGGTTTTTAAGGTATACCGGTCCACAAAATTCACTTCGAAATTTTGCTAGTCCGCAACCTAAAAAGGTTGAGAAACCCTACTCTATACCTTTGTTGGCCATCTGAGCTGTTATATGTCCCACTTGTTCAAGTTGGACCAGGATTAGGTACCAGTACCTCACCACCAAGTTTTGCACAGTGAGTTATCTCTCTTGTTTACACATTCCCCCTCAATGAGCAGACTAATTCTAATCATATTTATATAATTATACAAGTGTTCTGTTTTTCCTCATGAACTTATTGGCTGGCATATATATACTAGGGTTTTTCATTCTTTTTTTGATCATGATTCTTGAAAATGATGAAAGTATGGTGGTTGCCCAACCGACCCTATAAGTTTTTCTAGAAAAAACAAAGTGAAGGTAACAACATGATTAGGATATGCTGGCGTTGTTTTCCAGCCAAATTCTGTGGTCCACTGAAAACAAGGGCGTGGCCCACTGCTGGGCCGTGCCCCAAAGGTTGAAAGCCTCTGACATATACCAAACAAGCACATTTATTGACCCTAAGATGATTGATTTAATTTTTCATCTTTATGATTTGTGTACTGGCCAGGTAGGGATTGACCGGAACCCCGGCCCCAGCTGGGGATACCACTTTTTGCCCCGGTCTGGCCCCGGCCGGGGGGGTCATAAAAATTAGCCAGGGTTGAATTTCAAATTTATTTACCGTATATTCCGGCATATAAGACAACCTTTAAAGTGCAAAAACCCACCCTGAAAAATTGGGGTGGTCTCATGCAACGAATACAGAGGTCGTATCTTAATTTTTACGTGAAGATTTTTTTATATTTTATATGAAAAATGCGTTGGTGTGTAAAAATAAAGAACGTGCATGCTTTAAGCGTTTTTGAGGTCCGTCATGCTCTTATGAAAAGCGTGTACAATTACGTAAGCATTACGTAACACCATTGACGGCATTTGCATGAAAAGTGAGGACGCTGGTAGCCTGCTTAGCTATGTATTCTAGACACAATATAAAGCATTGTAATCCCCGACCCCGGCCAAAGTTGTTTCCCCGGTCGTTTCCTATGGCCAGGTGTTCTCTCGTGCACCCAGAATCGTAAATTTGACTAGAGTGGGCTACTGCTTGGCGTGACTAAGTTGGCATCGAACAACTAGGCGTATCAGTCACACCAAATAGTTTGACATTCTGGTCTCCTCAATAAGTAGTACATTAAGAATGTGGTAATTCCTCTCGACTCTGTGGTATATCAGCTTTCAGTTTGAACCTTTCAATTCAAAGGTGAGATATCCTGACTCTGAGTTTTCTCAATGCCAAGGTGGTCAGTCTTGTCCTAGGATGACAAGGCATGGATGTCTCATTGAAAAATTCGAAACATCATGTAGTATCTTGTAATGCAATCCAATTTGTTACAATATTATTATTATTATTATTCTTTTTAGTCGCATATTCATCGTGCTATCACGAGAAAACGATCAAAGTGCTATTTCGAGCTTGCTTGAGTTGCCAGCCATACGTCTCCCACACCAAGATAGGAAAATCCCACTAAGTGCCTTTCCCTGCGGCTCAATAAGTGAACTTGCCAGCTTGTTGTCCACACTGTCCCTTTAATGCTGAGCATCAATAAACAAGGAAGCTCTGAGTACCAAGTTTAAAGTCATTGGTTTGACTCGTCTTGGAGTGAAACCCGAGTCTACGGTTCCAGAGGCAAGGGCTCTTTCCACTCGGCCATCTGAGCTGTTTCATATACTTTTTTGGTATTATTGCTAACCTCTTGATTGTTGCTAATTATGTTATATTTGATGTATACTTCATTATCTGGTGTGTTGTATTAATCTCATTGCCAATTCTCTGATTTTGCTTCTCAAACATTTTTTGAGCAAGGTTCTCGTGATGTTTTTCGTTTAAAATTGCTTTTTTAAGTTTAACTGTGACCAGATAATTTTGTTTAGATTCTTATGAAGAATTTTTGAAGTCCAAAGCATCATCTAAGCCTTCGGGATCAAAAATTGCGTCTAGCAACGTCAATACAGTTCCTAAGCAAACAAAGAAAAACGTGGAAAACAGATTTCTAAAGGGATTGGAAAATGATGAGTAAGTCAGAATCTTGTGTTCAAACCATTGAACTACTTGCAAGACTTAAAATGAAACTGGCGGCTGTAAGGTAACTTAGATAAGACTAGGTTTTTGTGCAGCTTTTAAGAAAGCCATAAGTTATAGCCTCTTATAAGCTTGTTTAAAATGAGCGTTTTTGATTTTATTTAGCTTGCCTTTATTTTATTTCTTGTGTATACAGTATATGTTTCCTTTAAATCCAACTGTTTTGTTTTCAGTTTGGGACTCTCGTTTGAACGCAAAAAATCTCCAACTGCATCACAAAATTATTTATATGGTTCTCAAAAAAATCCAAGCAGCAATCCTTTGCTTTCATTGCTTGACGAAAAATCGCCATCTCCTCCAAGCAGTGTAGATAGAAAAAGTGCTTTATCTACTTCTCCTAGGGACTACTTGAAACCTAAAAAAGTTGGATTTCAGCCACAACCTACCGTTTTAGAACCGCAAAACAGAGAATTAAGTTTTCAAGGCACAAAAAATGAGTATTTGGACAAGGAAAAAGACACTGGCTTTGTATCTCCATCGTTAAAACTTAAATCTGAATTTTTTGACTCTTCTAGTGACAAGAAAACAATTACCAAAAAGTCCAAATTTGATAATCGCACCAAAGGTAACGATTTTGAGCAGCTATATCAGTACAAAACCACTAACACACCTAATTCTAATGATAGTACTCCTAGAAATGAACAGCTGACTTTTCAAGACGGAAAAAAGAGTGATTTTTACCACAGTCAAAACATCCCTTTTTCTCAATCGTTGCAGTACAAAAAAGCCATCGATAGATTAGCACCTTCTGATACCTCGCCTCGTGAAAAACAGCTTCAAGAGCCAAAATATGATGATTTTGATCTCTACAAAAGATATGTCGACTCCCAGCAACTTCAGCACAAACCTGACCAAGTTAACGTGATGCCACAGGGTAAAAAACAGCTGCGAAACGTAAAGGAAGATGATCGTAATCAGCACCAGAAACCTGTTCCTTTCCAGTCGTCACAGTTTAAGTCTAACCTTCCTAATACCTCTGCACGAAATAAAAAACGACTTCAAGAAGCTGACTTTGAAGAGGTTCAGCAAGCGGCGGCCATAGAAAGACCTGGTTCAAAAGGTGTCACACCTCGACAAACACAGCTGAAGTATCAAGGTGGAGAAACTAATAAATTTGGCCCCAAACATGCAGACAACTTCCATCCGCCACAAAAAGGATATGACCCCCGATATGCAGACAACCTTCATCGTGGGCAAGAGGAACATGATCGCCGATATGCAGACGAACTTCATCGGCCACAGAAAGAATATGATCCCCGATATGCCGACGATCTTCATCGTGGGCAAGAGGAACTTGATCGCCGATATGCGGACGAACTTCATCGGCCACAGAAAGAATATGATCCCCGATATGCCGACGATCTTCATCGTGGGCAAGAGGAACTTGATCGCCGATATGCGGACGACCTTCATCGGCCACAAAAAGAATATGATCCCCGATATGCGGACGACCTTCCTCGGCCACAAAAGGAATATGATCCCCGATATGCGAACGACCTTCATCGGCCACAAAAGAGATATGATCGCCAGTATGTGAACGATCTTCATCGGGCACAAAAAGCAGAAGATACCCGACATTTGGATAAACTTCATCGCGGGCAAGAAGGATATGATCGCCCGTATGTGGACAACCTCCATGGGCCGCATAAAGAATATGATATCCCATATGCAGACGACCTTCATCGGCCACGAAAAGGATATGACCCCAACGATTGTACACTAAAAACTAAGAAACTAACTCAAAAAGAAAGAAATATCTACGATCAATACAGCTCTAAATATGCCCACCAATCATCTTATAGATCAAAGGCAAAATCAAGCGAGTTTGCCGAAGGCTATGATCAATTTCAAAGAACGCATTATGCTAGTCAAGAGTCAAATAAATTCTCTTCCAAGTATATGGATTATTTAGTGGAAAAAGGCGATTTTGCATCCACCAAAACTGCTGATTTATTGCTGCAAAAAGATCATCCTGTTCCAAAACCAAGAAGTAACATTGAAAGCCGCAAAAGCTCTGTCAGGTATGGTAGTTTATTTCAATGGGTAATGCATTTTTCATAGGTCTATGAAATATAGCCTAGACTTCATATTTGTGATCCAAATCGGCTTTTATGCTCAGGTGGGTAAAGTTTCTCATTCTTTTGTTGCTGAAATGAAATTAGGTAGGTGTAAACGGAGTCTGTGGCTTTTGGATCATAACAAAAGCAGGTAGCAACCTCACTGCTGGTTTTTGTTCCGTACTACGCAACAACCTGGGATGGTAAAAGGATAGATCTCTACCTCAGAGTTGTTTTCGCTTGGTCTGGAATAGTTGTTCGACCAAACGGCTCGACTGTGTATTTCACTGAATGATACATTTTGTTGACAACCACTTGGTGTGTTAGTCAAGAGCGATATCGATTTGAAGCTCAGCGACTTTACTTTAATTGCGATTGAATCATAACAGAGACAGTAGAAATGCTTTTGCGGTTTCCCACCATGGTTAGGTTTAATCGAAAGTGTATAATTATGTTATATGCCTGGTACGCCTTACCCAAATAGTGTTCAGTTACCTTGACTGATATTCTCAAAAGTCGACTTTTAAATATATAAATATGCTAGCCTACAGTACAGAACCTACTCAAGTTATACCCAGTATCATGTATTATGCCGTATTTCACATTTTGTATGACAAAATAATATGAGTATGTTGTAAAGTAACTCAGATCTACTTCATTACTTAGTGAGCGATCAACGAAATCAAAGAGTCCAATTTCAACTGATCAACCCCAGTTTAGATCGATAGAAAACACAGAAACCACCAAACAGACTTCTTACACAGGTAAAGTAGTTTATCATTGCCCACGTTTGGAGCGAAAGCATTGGGTTAGAACCGTGGTTTTCAACGTTTGTTTAAGTCACTTTATGTAGTGGCTCATAACGAATTAGGATCTTCATGATGTGTTGCAATGATGAATATGAAGCCTTAGCATGATTGTGCAGTGTTGCATTATCAAACAATTATGAAAAAAAAATCTGATTTTCATTATACTCGTAAAATCACGCTGAATTGTCCGCAGCTTAGCGCGTGGGCAACTCGGTTCCGAAGAAACGTCGCAGCTGTGGCGAGGTTTAGCGACAGAGCGTCCAATTTGACCGACCCGGAAACCGAACTCTAGACTTCCTGCGTCGAGAACGATGTCTTTAACCACATAACCCTACCGGTCGGTAGCAACAATTATATAACCAAGTTACTGGTATATACTTTTCAGATTTTGTCTCTTCGCTGCCGAGTTTGGACAAATCTAAGTCAAAAGCGGAATTAAAAGAAGAGAAGAGGCAAAGAGAAAAATCTGGCCAACAAACGCCAGAAGTAAAAAAAGAACCACAAAAAATAATTAAGGAAAGCCGTCAAAAGGAAGATACGGGTTTGTGATTTTTTTGGTTTTTTATGGTGTGCGCGACTATTTGACCGGACCGATTCGGTGTGGAATAACGCGACATAGTGGTTATTGCAAATGAACGAGCACTCTGCCCTCCCATATTGGGTAGTGCGTTAGAATGTGATGATTACTTGATCATGTCGGCTTATAACTCACAACAATCGCCCTGATAACGAGATGTCTTGACCCTCAGTTGTTTCATGCCGGGTCGGTCACGCCCAATAGTCCGCTGTATGCGATTTTTCCGCGGGATCGATTCGACGTGAGACGACTCGCCGTGACCGACTCAACGTTGGGACGTCTTTGCGTTGAGACGATTCGGCGTTGGGACGTCTCAGCGTTGAAATGATTCGGCGTAAAAAGGTGAGATTTGTGAGCGGATGTAATTACCGCGTTTCGCGCTGGAATGTGCGAAAAGACGAAATCATCACGTTTTAGAAGTGTTTAAAGTAAACAATAAACGACTTCATACCCACGGCTTTATAAAAGTTTTGCGAGATATTATTTTAAAGAAGTTCAAAATTGTTTAACGTAAGTTTAACCGAAAAGTGGTGAGAAAAATTATGATTTCACAACTTTTAGTATTTGATTTCGTTTTGTAACATGAAATACAGTTGCGCGTTTAACAAGCAATTAAGAAGTGCTGCGACTGCACTTTGATTTTCATTTTTTGATCAATTGCAGCAAAAAATGTGTATTAACTGAACGTAAAAAGGATTAAATAAACACAAGAAATTTTTGTTGACGAAAAATATACCCGCGTAAAGATCAGGGCCTCGGCTCGGTCGGCTGCAGCTTACTGAAGTAAATTAAATCAAAAGCAAAATGCTTGATTATTATGCGAGCAGCCCCACACGGCATTTAATTTTAATCGCCAACACATGGTTTCTCACTTACCAAGCATAAGAGTGATAGAGCTGCACCCATGATCAACTGATGCTCAAATCTTCTTTTACTACGTGTCATAAAAAATTCAAGAATTGACATTTTATGATTGCAAACAATGTTTCAATCCAAACCAGGCTGTTATTTTTTGACTTAAACGCGATTATTGCGTCCGCTCACGAATCACTTTTTTACTCCAAATCTTCTCAACCTCGAGACGTCCCAACGCCTAATCGTCTCAACGTCGAATCGTCCCAACGACGAGTCGGTCACGCCGAGTCGTCTCACGTCGAAAAGTCCTGCCTCGAAAGTCCGCGTTTCATCAGTTTTGCGTAGAGAGACGTAACTGTAGGATGGATTTTAATACCGCTATAATCCTAAGTTTTTTTTCAACTGCTCAGATGGCCGAGTGGTCAGAGCGTCCGCATCTGGAGCTGCAGAGTTGGGTTTAATTTGAAGTCGGGTCAATCCAATGACTTTAAAATTGGTATTCATAGCTTCCCTGTTTGACGCTCAGCATTAAAGGTGGAGTGTGGAGAACAAGTCGGCAAGTTTACTTGTGCCGTTGACAGTGATGGGGACGATAAACCTTTCCGTATTAAAGCGATAATCGATAAATATCAATTTTTTAAAGTGATAGATCGGTAATCGATAAATTATCGTCGATAAATTTTTCCAATAAATGTTGCGGTAAAGTTTCAATGTGTTTGACAAAGTTTTTTTTTCGTAAGTCAAATTGCAAAAATGTTTTTGTAGATTTTTTAAGAAAAGAGAGTAGTATACGCAGTCTGCCGTGGCATTAAATAAAACAAAGAAAGATTTTTTTAAATTGTAATTCTAGACTTGATAAACACCGTGCATTTTTTCCATGACCAAACTTTCCAACTCTGAAGTTTTGAATACTGTAGGCATAAAGAATCGTTTATTGCGATAATTTATGGGCGATAAAATATATTACGAAAGCGACATCGGTAATCGATAAATCAAAACTATTTTGAGTGATAACGATAATCGGTAATGATTGTCGATAAATTATCTCGATAAATGCCCATCTCTGGCCGTTGGGAAAGGCACTTAGCGGGATTCCCCCACCTTAGTGTGGTAAATAGGCCGGCAACTCCTAAGCGAGCTCGTATAGCGCATTGATCGCTTTCTCGCGATAGGAGGATAAGTATGCAACTAAACACAGCACAAAAATACAAACTTTTGTCAAGCTTTTTTCAGCGACATGGCCTAGCGGTACCGCTTGCAGGTTACAAATTCTACGCATCCCATAACTTGCGTTCGGTGCCGCGGAACCGTGTCGCTGACAAAAAGCTTCGATTCACCGCTGGAGCCGATCGCATTTGACGTACGCACTAGATGGCCTGTGACTTAAATCACTAGCGCTCGCCACTACGCGGTCTCTCTCAAATAGTGTTGGATTTTTAGTTCAATATAATTTGAAAATAACCTCAATTATTAAAAATTTTGTTACTGTGTCTTTCAATAAGATGCGTGTATAAATTGCATAGCAATTCAGCATCTTTTTGCTGCTGTAGACATATAACGTAGAGGGGGGTTTCCTTTTTCTGGATCCGCTCTGAAAGTTGTTTTCTGGGTGTTGCAACCATACCCCCTCTTGTTTTTTTAACTGCTCTTCTATCTTCTTGCCATAACATTGATAGTTTTGTTGCCTCTTCCCTTTTCTTGTACCGTTGTTAGATTTTCTTCATCCTATCGTGTTCTCTATCCATCATGTTGACGCTGGTAAAATAAATGACACTACTTCTATATTTTTCAGATGACTACGGTGGAGTTGACGGAAACGACTTGATGGCGCTCTTCAACCAAGTTGCTGTAGCCAATAAACCTCCTGCTCCCAATGCTACCTATCCCGTGGAAATAAGACCCCAAACAAGGTTTAGTGTTGGAGTTAAATAAAAAAGCATTGCTGCTGTTTGGTTACACTGTTTTTTAAGCGTTTGGAGGATCCTATTTGGGTTTTTAAAGTATGATTTAAGTCGCTAATCAGAAAAATTGGGTTTCAAGAAACAAAGGGAATTTATTTTTAGGCCTCTAACATTTCTCTTACATATAAATAATCATATCATTACCTTTTTATCTTATTGGAATAGCCAACGTAAAATAGTGGGACTAAAATCGGTATAGACCAAGCCTGAGGCTAGTTGTTAATCATAGCTAATTACCGGTACACGACAACTGACCGCCGCAAACTGACCACGACACTACTGACCGCGAAGCCAACTCGCCACCACGACAACTGATCGCCAAAGCAAGAGGTTCAAAAACCACTTCTCACCTTACCGCTTCGCGACAATTGCTTACTTAATGTCCGAGTTATTTTGATAGTAACTTCGCACCTTACCGCTTCTCAAATAGTTGTTTACTTAATGACCTTTAATTATCTAACTAATGTACCAGCGCCATGGCGTAGTGGTTAGGAGCGTTCGCCTTGGAAGCTGGTAGACGGGGTTCTGTTCTCAGTCGAGTCAAACCAAAGACTTTGAAACTGGTATTTGCTATTTGCTGTTACACTTGCTAAACGCTCAGCAATCAAATGTAGCGCGGAGGATGAAATAAACAGAGAATAAAAATACGTCAGTGAATTCTTCACAAAATTTCGTCCTGGCGCTAAAGGACCTTAGTAGTTATAAAGCGCCATAAAACCACACAACACTTCAACAACTTCTGCTGTGAACCTTGACCACCACGACATCACAGTCATTTCCTAGAGGGTCAAGAAACGTTTTGCATTAACCGCAAATACAATGTTTAGACTTCCTGCTGCTGGATTGATGCTTCGAAGATTTTTTACTTTTTAGAAATGATTATTACTTTGATTTTATCAATGTATCTTGAAATACTTTCATGTTAGGTTTTTTTTTCGCGGAGAAATTTCGGCCATTTGTCCGAAATGACTAGAAAAATTTCGGACATTTTAAAATCAATTCGGCAGCTTTAAGAAACAATTGGATTTTTAAATGAATTAGGGCATTAAGCGTTTTTTGTGCTTTTCTTGCTGACGTTATTGCGCTTAGCTTTCCACCTTTTTTACTTGCTTTCATTAAGAACCAATGATCTCATGCAAAAAAATAAGATCAACTTTTCAATTGGAAAAGACTGTCGAATTAACAGCGTGTCAGCGTGATATTACGTGCGTGAAATTTCAAACGTTTGCAAATTAAAGCAAAACTTTTAAATCTTAATTGAGTGCATTCTTCGACTTTAAAAACGCGTTTCTGTTTGTTTTCGACCGTCAAATATTAATCATGACAATCAACATCAAGGATGACAATCGCATCAAATAGGTCTGCGGTATTTATAACGACCGTCTAATGCGATGCGATGTGGAGCTTGTGAATGCGATTTATGTTGCGATTATCTTTTTTTTTTTTTTCGATGCGATTTTCGTTTGTGCTTTTGCGATTATTTGTGCGATTTCTTTTTTGAGCAATTTAAACTCTCACATTGCACAAAATTATTTACAGATGATTAGTATCATCAAACAAGATAAGAGCTCAGATGGCCGAGTGGTAAGAGCGTCCGCCTCGGAAGCTGTAGACTTAGGTTTGATTCCAAGTCGGGTCAAACCAATCACTTTAAAATTGCTATTCGCAGCTTCCCTGCGGGACGCTCAGCATTAAAGGGACAGTGTGAAGAACAAGCCGGCAAGTTTACTTATTGTGCCGTTGGGAAAGGCACTTAGCGGGGATTCCCCAATCTTGGTGTGGTAGACAGATGGCGGCAACTCCTAAGCGAGCTCGCATAGCGCATTGATCGCTTTCACGTGATAGGATAAATATGCAACTAAAACTAAAAACTAACTTAACGGCGTAAAGCCCAAAAAGTGCTTGCAAAAACACAGCTAATTACTTATTCGCACGAAGAACCAGAATGGCATGAATTGTATCATCTCCTAAAACACTTTCACTTTTATTTTTTCATCTACAAAAATCGCAGATTTTTTCATCGTATACCCGATGCAATTTTTGATGTGATTCTTTTAATGAGTTTCAATGCGATTCTTGGATGCGATATTTTTGGGAAAAAAACGTTGGATTTGATGCGCTTGCCATCCCTCATCAACATAAAGGACTGGCGTTTACGCATTTGCTAACACGCGGAATTACGTGTGTTTCAAATATGATAAAAATGATTTCCTCTTCTTCGGGGAAACCGAAACGCGACAGACGTTATAGCAAGCGATGGTAATTGATTGTTACAAGACTAGACTGACGCTTATCGGGTGGAAATTTCATTGCTGTACAAACGAAAAGAAGTGGGAAAACTTTTGCTCTTAGCCAAATAAAATTTTTCGGACATCTTGTCCGAAACAGCTTAAAATGTTTCGGACATCAACGGAAAAAATGACGCTCTCATCTCAAGTTGTGAATTTAATGGCTTTTGCTTGTGTGAATTTAATGGTTTTTATAATTAACTTTGTTTCTGCAATGCTACTTGTGTACGTAATAATTATACTGAAGTTGTGTGTGTATGAAACCTCAGCTTAGTTTTGTTTTTGGTAATAAATAAATCGTACAGTATTCATATTCTTGCCATATTGCCATTCGTTGTCATTTTCGTTGGACTGCCGCGGTGTTATTGAATTGCTATTTGCAAAGTATTTCATGTCATTTAAGTTAATGTGCGCCATTGCTTCATCGTTTCAGATTTATTGAATTCTTTGATCTTGAATTGAAAATTTAATACATTACATATTCAAATATTTTTTAAATTGCGTATATAAATTGTTTATATACGTCACAGTCATGAATCGAGCTTCTGCCTTTCTTGTGTTGTTGACGTAACACTAAGCAGTGGAGCAATATTTGAAGCAAAAACGCTTCTAATGTGTTTAATTAGTAGTTTAAGCTTTTTGTTTGGTAATTGGAGTTTTTCTCTTCGGCCTACTGTTGTACACTGCGTAAAATTGGTTTCCAGTCCAGATTCTCCTATTTAGAAGTCCATTCTTTGGCAATCAGTTGTCGTGGCGACGAGTTTGCTTCGCGGTCAGTTTGCATGGCGGCCACTTAACGGCGGTCAGTTGTCTCGCGGCCAGTTAGCGGCGGTCAGTTGTCCGTGTTCGCTGATTGCTGTATGGACGGTATGCATTGTCGACTGGTAAACCAAACTGAATGAACAATGTTTAGTGCAACAGAGGCAATAACACCAAAGCAAAAGGGTAAATCTGTTCTTTCAGTTTGGTTTTTGGGTTGCGTGGATAAAATCTAGACTTTATTTTGGTCAAAAAATATCATTTCAACTTGATCTTGTATGTTTCGCATCACTGAACAATTTACGTGACCCTTTTTCCAATTGATCTTAGTTTGCATATGACGTCACTGCAATTATTTGTTTTAGAACTATGAAACCTTCTGAAGCTGTAGCCCAGAGAACAATGCGTCAAGCAACCAGTAGTTCGAGGCGACAGAGAAGCAGTCAGCAATTGGTGGATGATGTGATTGAGACAGTTGCGGGACACAATTTTAACCACTTTTACGCCAGACAATACGCCACTGCTGTAGGTAACATTACGTCGTATGCAGGCCGCAGGGTCGTATTTACAAACAATCTAAGAGCATGTGAAAGAGCTCGATTTTTTTCAAAAAGTACGAACGATAAGGGTCTTTTAATTGTATTGGAAGAGGACTAAGGGAAAGCACACGCCACTGTCTGTGTGTTTAAAAATCTTGCAGAAAAAGATAGGATTTGGTAAAGATGGTTATGATTAAATTGCTCGTTACAAAGGCAGCTAGCTGATGTAATGGAAATGGTTTGACCGTTATCATAGTCCGGTTGCTCTATTTGGTAATCCAAGCTGCATGACATCATAAAAGAACAAATGAAGCTCCTTTTTGCTTTTTGTATACTTTTAGTCTTCGAATTACGGTCGTCCTAAAAACAAATTTTTTGGTTGTAATAGGAAGATGATGTTGATGTTAAGCCAAAACAATCTGCGAAGAAAAAATCGCCTAAAAAGAAACTGCCTGCAAACTACAAAGGCCTCGGTTCTCTTACGGCATTCCAGCAACTTCGTAAATTTTCCACGAATACGGAACCAGTAGAACTTTCAAATACCGTTGATATACGTTCGAATGCTTACATGGTAATTTGGCCTAAATGTCAACTTTTTTTGCATACCTTTTGGGTAAAATTATGAGCTATGATAGCGGGTTAAGCCAATGTCCTTCGCTGGACGGAACTTAACGAGATCTCCCATTTGGAGTGATAGACGAGAGACCGTCAACTCTTAAGCAAACTCGTTACAGCGCTTCTATCGCTTTCTCTGGATGAAGGATGAAAATAGAACGTAAGTAAAAATTTACGGAATGCACCTGTATTTCTGATTGATTGGCCTTATTAGTCATGGTAGCTGCTTTCCTGATTTTTACCTCTTCGCTGTACTTGCTATTCATACTTCTGTTGATGATTTCCAGCAATGGCTTGCAAATCATGAAAAGAAAATGAAAGAGAAAAAGAAGGAAAAGCAGAAAGAGGACGAAAAAGAAAATGAGGAAAAAGAAACCGCTGAAAACAAGAAAGACGATGATAGGAAAAGCGCCAGAAACGCTTGGTTGATGGAAAAAGATGTAAACAACTTATGATTAGAAATTTGCAAGGGACAAATTAATGTTTCGACTATAACAAGTCTCGTCAGCCTTGCTACGCACTGCCAATCCAGGCTAAACTCATTCGAGACTGTAAAGACTCTTTTTTGCATTGCTTTACCTGGACATCTCGACTTCATCTCTTTTCTTGGTTGTGCCCTATTATTAGCATGCGACTGGCCCCAAACAACGATACCCAATGAAAGAGCCTATAACTACTAACCCACAACTAAGTTACCGGTAGCCTAACTAGCACACATCACTAGAAGCCCCCATGGCAACCCACTCATTTGCAGCTGCAGACGCGTTTCGACCTTATTATGGTCTCATCAGTGCAGTATAGCAACCTAAACGCTTTTTCACGGGCGAACGGGTTGGGCAGAGAGTTTTTTTGCAGGTTTTGGAAACTGGTATAGTTACAAACCGTAAACAAAAAATTCCTCAGATTACCAGGAAAATAATGTTTAAACCAACCGGTCATTTCTATTCTTTTCGATTGTTTACAGGGAATCAGTGACATCAAAGTCCAGCATCTACTAATTCCTTGAAGGTTTTATTTCAAATGTTCTACCTTGAGCAGAACGAGTAAAGGCTTAGATTTGGGGTGTGTAGTTCTTTTGAAGGTTAGAATTTTTTTTTCTGGAAGGTTGCTATGCTGCACTGATGAGACCATAATAAGGTCGAAACGCGTCTGCAGCTGCAAATGAGTGGGTTGCCATGGGGGCTTCTAGTGATGTGGGCTAGTTACGCTACCGGTAACTTAGTTGTGGGTTAGTAGTTATACGCTCTTTCATTGGGTATCGTTGTTTGGGGCCAGTCGCCTGCTAATAATAGGGCACAACCTAGAAAAGAAATGAAGTCGAGATGTCCAGGTAAAGCAATGCAAAAAAGAGTCTTTACAGTCTGAAATGAGTTTAGCCTGGATTGGCAGTGCGTAGCAAGGCTGACGAGACTTTTGTCATAGTCAAAACTTATGATTAATTTTAATGTCAAGTCCTGACAACTAGTTTCATCCATAGCAGTAATATCAGCTTTGATTTGGATCCCTAAAACACGTAGCTCCCCTTCCACCCTTGGCTACGTTCTAGGAACACTTCGATAGTATATTTGGTTTACTTGATATTTTTTAGATGTTACGAGACAAGGAGGAAGACAAACGGAAGGAAGAGCGAAAGAAGTGGAGAGAAAAGCGGAGGAGAGAGGAAGACAAAAGATGGAAATCTGCCAAGGTATGATGCGTTTTAGGTTCATTGTATCGTGCGGTAAAATTTAAAAAACCACGCTGGCGCTTTATCATTGGTTAGCGTGTAGAATTAGAATAGCAAATTAGAGAGCTCTTGTACCCCGCATTTACATGTTAGGCTGTGGCATTTATTATATGCGTTTTTGTTTAAAATGCACCTACTGTCTCTATACACAAGATTAGGCGAGTATACTAATTCAAAAGTAAACCAATTGAAAGAATGGCTAGTAGGCTACATTTGTATTTCTTTTCGAAGAGTCAGGATTTACGCAAACATAGAACCTTCATCTTTCTCATATAAGAACTAAAAAATGTAGTTATTTACCGGTCATGGCGGGCGTTCACAATAATTTCCAGGAAGGACTCGGGAACGAGTTTTCCACACTATGATACGATTTTTGTTGTAAAAATTACACGATAAAGGATTTAACGTGGGTCGAAAAAGGCAAGCGTAGGAACTCCCCTGCGTACGTCTACTGTCATCAGCTCTAATAAGCTCCAACGTAATACCCTGCCATTGCCTGACAGCAGGTCCTTCCTACTTGACCTTCTCGAAAAACCATTTCAGCTTTTTCTACTTTTAATCACTTCAAAGAGTGTTCTTGTGGTACCTTTGCCCATGTTGCTTCAAGACCCCGTTTTCAGAAGTTCATTAGGAGCTAAAAAATGAGTAAGTATTTTGCTTTTGCAGAAAGCCGAAGTCGCTCGTGAGCGATTGCTGATTGAAGCCCGAAAACGCCATCAAATTGATATAAAAACAAAGAAAGAAGAAGAGTTGATAAAAGGACAAAAGGAGAAAGACAAGAGAAAAGAAAACAAACAAGCAGTGGCAAAGTGGTAAGCGAATGAACCCGATGATAATACGTCTATAATCACGGTTTGATGTAAAGAACAAGGAAGGGCAGGGCCGAATCAAGGATATTGCTAAAGTACTATAGCTCCGTAGACCGCGGTAAACTGCTTTCTTTAAAAAAAGGTTCGCGACTAACGTCAGCATCAGGTCTGCTAAAAAGCATATGGATCCCCGAAAAATTATCCCGGGAAAAGGTCTTAAACCGGTCGTGAGAAAGGGTTATGGTTTAAGTTATAAGGATTGCTTTCATAAAGCAAGCAACTTGGTGAGTTTAAATAAAAGATTATCAACAAATAGAGTTACGTAATAAAAAAGCTAATGCGTTACGCTTCTTTTAACATTAGCAGATCTATGGGGGTGCAAATTGGGCTCCAAGCTCCCTAGATTATTAACATATGCATATCAAGATTTGCAATTTGATACATCCAGACAATTACTACGCAACTGCAGATTCGAGCGTTATTGATTTTTAACCTCCCCTTCTACAAATCCTGGACCCACACGTATTCAAATAGACCGATTTTTTAACCTTTTATTTTTTTGATTTATTTGTTCAGGAAGGAAGAACGTGGAAAACAGTGGGAGGAAGAACGGAAAAGGGAATTGAGAGAAAAACATCTGAAAGAAAAAGAGAAAAAAGAATATAATGAAAGAAAAAATGAAGACGCAAAACAAAATTTTCGCGAGTCAGATTTGTTGATAATCTTTTATTTAAATTCACCAAGTTGTTGTTGATAATCTTCTTTTTAAACTCCTAATATGGAAAAGTTGTTTTGCTTCGAATTAGTAAGATCTTTTGCAATAACACTATAAATATGGGACAAAATAGCTATAAGAGGAAAGAAAGCCATAATTATTCTTGTAACTGGACGGATGTTTCGACAAAATGATTTCATCTGTCATCATCAGCAGATTGCTTTACACACATTGCTAATGATGACAGCTGAATCTAAGCAGTCGAAATGTCCATTTACGAGAATAGCTATGGCTTTAATTTTACTTCTTTTTACACTTTATTTATTAGGTGGCAGGCAAAGAAAGATCGTGAGCAGTATTATCAATCCGGCAAAATCAGCTACCACGGAGAAGAGAGACCACCATGGTGCCCACCAAACAAAAGCATATATCGGCTTAATTCTGCATTCTGATATCACTTCCGTTTACATTGCTGGTCTTGGGTTAAGTTATTAGGTAAAACTAAAGAACTTTGTTTCAAGCTATTGCTTGATCAGTACGTTTTTAAGTGTGGGCATTGCACGCGCTTGGCACGTAAAAAGTAAAATCGTGTAACCACATCACACAAATTGAAATCCGAGTTCAAGTATCAGTGAAAAGTATGCAGCCTATTCTATTAGAATCCAATGAGCCCTATCTTTAAGCCTTACAAGTGTACTTCATGTGCTTTTGTTTCACTGTAGCGTAGCTTTTGTACAAGAAATGTGCTTTTTTTACAGTATTTAAATGCGTGCATCTGAGATGATGACTCTTTGAGTTAAAAAACTCGTGCAAAAAACATAGTTTTTGCAGCACCAAAAACAACGCTGTTATTAGCCATAGGGGCTGGGTCGTGTTTTTTAAGCAGTCAAGTCTATTGCAGAGAGAACTGTTTCATGATGTTACACTGTATTAATGATGTTTTGTGTAGATCTATGGTGCGGTAGCTTGTTACGTTGTAGTATGTTCGTTATCACTGTAACTTCATATTTTAGTTTTGCAGTAACTATGCAGCTGACAATTTTCTTCACACATGCTGGCTAGTTGTGTGCCTTTTAGCAGATATTTTTATTGATAGCATTAAGCTGTAATTATGCTTTTTGTTTTTAGTGATCACCTCAATTTGCACTTTGATTTGTATTTTCTATTTTTACTGAATAGATTTTGAACTAGCATTAAATGATTGCATGGTTTCAGCAGTGGCATAGCGTTGAAAAAAGGGTGGTGGTTAAAACTACAGAAGCCATGAAAAGAGTCTGGCATTTCAATCACATCGCAACATTAGCTCTTTTTTTTCTGAAAGGCAAAGTCAAACTGAGGGGAGGCCCTCTTAAAGTACGCTCCTGGGTTTAAAAATGTTCCTTCGACTTTTAGACTGAAAGCATTTCTATTGTCCACTCTGGCTAAAATAGCTCCGCCTGTTTATTCAGAAAAGTTCACTTGAATGACAACTTTCAAGCCTCAGTTTTTAATTTTGGTCTTGGATTGTAGTTCGGCTGTGCCACTCAACGTAGCCTAGATTGATTAGCCATGCCAGTTTTCGAATTATTTAATATCCATCACATAACAGCATAAACATGAAGGTCAGAGACTACTTATGTTGTTTTTAAAAAGTTCTCACACCAGTTTTCTCTAGTTCAACCCTGGGCCAATTAAGTTATTAAGCTTAAACAATAAACTAGTAAATGTATTTAATGACTCACGATCTAGAGCAAAAAGTAATACAACTAATAAACGCTTGATAAAAATGCATTAAAATAGCGCAAGAATGAAAAACGCACGATTAAAAGCAGATATAACGCGATTATCCAATACAAATATAAAAATCAAAAAAAGAATTCCTCAGCAAAAAAGTGCAAAAACAATGGTAAATTTGAGTAGGGAAAACCCCGAACTCTCATTTCCCCCATCAATTTTCTGATATTCTGCAGACGACATCATAAATACATATTACACCCTACCACAACTGTTGAACAAAATTTTTCAAAATCTCCCCAAGTTTTAAATGTTACGCATGGGGGAGGGAGGGGTGCAACCACGAGTAAGGCAGTCCCTTAGCGTTCAAAAAGTCAAATACTAGCTGATATGCCTTGAAATGTTGATGACGCCTGCGCTTTGTACGCTGCGGGAACAGCTTCAGTAGGCGGTTGTTTAAGCGTTAAAGATGCGCATCTATCTCCCAACAATAAGGGTTGACAATGAAGTTTATAGCGCTGTAAGGACATTTCTGGATTAACAGAACACCAACCTTTGTCGTAAACCAAAAAAGGATGTTCCACTGGAGCTTCTACGGTTATCTGAAATAAAAAGTGATGAGAAAAACTATATACCACATTAAAGGTAGTAACCCTTAACTACTCGCGCCCTTTTTCTTAACGTAACTTCTCGCGTGGTGTATTTTGTACACCAATGCTGACGTACAGCATTTATTTTCCGAAACAAATGAGATTATGCACAAAAACCACTAGAACGTTCTTTAGAATGATTCATCAGTTGAAAGATGTGCATTGCGCACAGGTGTCACATTTGACAGAGGCTGTAGTATAAAAGGAGTGGTGAAAACACGTGCGAGAAAAAAAGAGTGAAGGCGTAGTTCTGTGCATGCCTTCACTGTTCGTTTCTCGCACGTGTTTTTATTATTTTGATTAAAACTAATCAAACCACTCTTTGACCGATCTTTTAAAAATTTATTCAGGAGACAGTGAAGGGACTTTCTGGTATCGAGTCAATTTTACGTTTATAAATTCCAATCATTTTACATCCCAAAACCTCTTCTTTTGGGTGATCCAGATGGCATTATAGCTCGTCATAATCGGGGGAGGGTCTGAAACTTGGACAGGCAAGTCAAAATTGGGGGGCAATTAACACATCCTAATGCATTACTGTACTGCACTATACTATTTATCAACGAGCTAAAAAATCAATCAGCCCCCATCCCCCCAGTAATGACCCCACTAGATCTCAATATACCCCCTGATCTACTAAAGGTGATTTAATGAACATCCCCTTATATCAAGCAAGTCGAAAATCACACTTGTAAAAAAAAAATGCGCATTATCCTTGCCAAAATGCTCATTAGTTTTAATTCCAACGCATTAGCCACCCCTCACAAAATTTGACCCAGCTCAGAAAGGAGAGTAACTTTCAAAAAAAAAAATGTTTTTGGAAACAGGTCAATGGTTGCTTAATTGTTTGAGAAAAAAACTGGAGCTCTAGTAGGTTCATGAATGACGCTAGGTAAGCATTAGTAACATTTTCGCTCAAAATGTCTGCACATTGCCCAGTTTGACTATACACCAACATTATCAGTATCAAACATATGCGCACTTCATGAAAAATACCAACAATAAAATGAACAGATTAGACAGGTAACATAACCAACCTCTAATCTTTCACTGCCGACAACAAAATGCACAAGTGTCATTGTGTTTTCTGCCTTCATTGCTATATGGTCAACTGTACTGACATCAAGTTGCAAGTCAGGGCTAAGCTCTGTGCTTCGACGAAAATCTTCTACAGTCAGATCTTCAACACGCTTGACAAGGCCTGATGCTAGCTCTATCAGAGCACCTGAAAGCACCAAAGTAATGACATACAAAATTTGCTGAAATACGGAAAATTTTAGGGGACAAGTTGTTTGGAAGTCATGAAGAGGAAAATTTTAGTAATAGCTGAACAAATCATTGTTAGCATCTTGGCCTAATTTATGGAACTGTCAGAATGAATCAAAGGCAGCTGCATTCCTGCATACACAAAAAATTAAGCTTCACTCCACATCAAATCTTAACTTAAAACAGGACTTATGGTGTGGCACAATTTGGCATTGAGACATAGTTTTATGGTTCGAATTAGAGCTAGAGTTTGGTTTCGACTTGGCAGTTTATCACGAGTCTCATCCACTGTTCCCTCTAAAATTTTACGTAGTGCGAATTCGCCGAAATATGAAAATCACTAAAAATTTGCCCAAACACTTAAAGGGTGTAATTCGAAATCTGGAATTATTTTTGTTTAAAATAAATAACTGAGGTTATTTTCAAATTATATTGAATGGAAAATTCAACAGTAATTGAGGGAGACTGCGAAGTGAGCTTGCGCTCTTTGAGTCAGCAGCCACCCAATATATGTCAAATGCGGTTGGCTCCAGCCGCGAATCAAACCCGTCACGTAGGATCTGTCACCTGCGCGCGGTACCGCCAGGCCATGTCGCTGACTGTTTCTATGGTAAGACACTTTCATTTGACATAAAAAACTCGAGCACTTTCAGCTAATTTGCTTTTACATCATTGTAGCAATGTGCAAAAATTGAAAAATTTTCTCATTTTTTTCAAATTTCGCACCTTAAAGGGAACACTAGCCACATCTCGAGAAAGGCGTTTGCATCTAGAATAACCCGTCTGGGTAAGGCAGTGGAAGATGCGGATGGCTTACTCTAGATGAGACCAGTCCATCACATTGTAAGGGGTGTGGACTGTTTTAATTGTACCAAATAAAAAACCAGGGTTTACTGTAGGCCTATAAAATCATAAATTAATCATGCTATGTTAGACAAGACCTAGTCATAAGCACATATTTATCTTCTTCAGTTTAAGTGAGTCAAGAGCCCACATTGCCTGCTGCACAGGACCTTTTCATCATTGATCTACAATTTAATTTTTGATGTCATTACCCTTGTTTAAATTTTGATTTTAAAAAGGAAGCGTCTATTTCACTGGAAATTCCGGTTACAGAAGTTCGAAAATCGTGGTTTGCGGAACCGCAAACATCCCGTAACGGTTTCCCTACTGTGAGAGTCACACTACAGGAACTGAAAACGGTTACGCAACTATGATTTTTCAAACTTCGGTAATCGGAATTTCTGGTGAAATAGACACTTCCTTTTAAAAATAGGCAGTGGCTCAGGTTACTTGACCGTGACTTTTGTTTTCTGAATTCAAAGTTATGTAAGAGTTGCGCGACGAGCATCGGTTTATAAATGCCATTATTTGCTAGATTGCCATAACTTCTCGACTGCACAATGGATAGAGCGCAGCGTATAATGGGAAGTGCTGCACTAGTTTTGGGTTCAATTCTCGTCGCGACTTCAGTTTGTTTCGCTTTGGTGGCTTTGGTTTGATTCAGATTTGTGTGACCTGGGATTAACAATCAAGTTTGTGAAGATAATAGAATAGAAAAGAAATAGAATAAAATTGCTTGTCATGTAACTTTGAATTCAAAAAACGAAAATTACGGTCACGTACCGGTAACCTTACCCACTGCCTTAAAAATATGATTATTGTGATGCAAAAAGCCTGTAGGCTGCTAGTACACTCAAACTGGACATGTAGATACCAGTAACAGATAAGGTACAGGGTAGTAATTGTACCTATTATTAAAGGAAGTGCCTATTTTGCCATATATAGTGCTATCCTTTTAGCCTACATAGTAAGAGCACCAGCAAAATATTGCTAGCTTCTAGGTCTACTTTGCCAGAAGTACCGGCAGGGGAAGTAGATGCTGATTTAAGGGTTGCCAGTAACTTTGCCACATGGTAACTTCACCACACTTTCATACATCGAAAATTTACATTGCCTACCCCGAAACTAGACTTTAAATTCCCGGTTGTCGTAAAAAATTTTATTGGGCTTTTCGAGTTAAATTTATTACGGTAACATCGTCACATGGTAACTTCGCCACATAATCGAAACTGTGGGGTAAGATGTGGGAGAGTGCATGGGGTGAATAAGGAAGTGTGTTGGGGTGTAGGGGGAGGTCAGGGGAGCTTTGGGAAGAGATGTGTGGGGGGAGATGTAGGGAAATGTGTTGGGGTGTGGGGGGAGGTAAGGAAAGATGTGTGGGAAGTGGAGAAAAGTAGGGAGGGTGTGGGAGAGTGTATGGGGTGAGTGGGAAAGTGTGTTGGCGTGTGGGGAAAGGATGTGGAGAGGGGAATGGGGGAGATGTAGGGAAATGTGTTGAGGTGTGGGGTCCCAACACACTTTTAATTCCCCACATCTCTTCCCTACCTTCACCTTTCCCTACATCTCCCCTTACTTCCCCCACACCCCATCACACTTTCCTACAATTCTTCTCATACCTCTTCCCACATCTCCCCTTCCTCCCCCCACACCCCAACACATTTTCCTACTATCCCCACATCTCCCTTCACCTCAAAGTGTGGCGAAGTTACCATGTGACAAAGTTTTTGTGGCAAAGTTACCATGTGGTGAAGTTACTGGCAATTGATTTAAGCTGTTGCTGTGTTGCAAGCAAAATAGACCCAAGAACTAGACTATTGGAGCTTGTTTGAATTAAGCTGCATCTTATTACAGGTGGATATATCACGAGCACAAGGACCGCTAGTGAGTTATTAGTAAGGATTAGGGCCTAACCCCAGAGGTGGGCACAATTTCGTTAATTTGTTAATAACGAAGCTAACTTTTTCATGAACTAGTTAATTCGTTAAATTTCTTTTTGAAATTAACGAACTAATTTAACTTCCGTTAATGTTTAATAACTTCCGTTAAATTTTTGTTAACGCTTAGGCCTATTTCTGTTATTGTTGGTTAAGTTTTGACATTGATAAACTAGCACAATACAACCAATGAGCTCAAAAAGCAAGATAAAAACAACAAAACATATTGCCTGTGAGCAGAAAAATTGCTTAAATGCTTACACCAACATTGATATTAAAAATTTTTGAGCTTTGTTTTAAAAAGAAATGCCGTTTTAAGTCAAATTTAACGAATTTAGTTACTAGTAACTTCTGTTAATTGGAGCTGAATTTAACGAATTAACGTTAACAAAGGTACATAACTGTGTTAACGAAGTAGTGGTTAATGAAGCTAACGGTTTGCATTAACTTGCCTGTCTATGCCTAACCCCCAAACCCAAAACCTAACCTCGAATCCTACCGGTAACTTGAACCCCAACCCCAAACCACGACTAATTCAAACAAGCCCTAAACTATTTTGCCGTTAGGGGCAAATATAGACACTGCCATTATTAAATCTTATTTTTTAAATCCATTAAAATGATGCAACTAACCTTTCTGAAAATGGGCAGGATAAAGACCACCATTTGGAGGTTGTACTGGTACCGGTACATGTTCTGCAGGCTGGCTAAAAGACGCCATATTTTTTACCTTATACCGTACTGTTACAGTAGGTTGATTATGCAGAGTAGGCTAATAGCAGATTAGCAGCAAGAATTGGCTAATACCAGTACATCCCAGCAAGTTTACGGTATTTAATCTCAGATCTAGGCTAGTTTACTTCATCCCTACCTTGACAATAGGTTAGTCTACAACTGCTGAAACTAATCAAATTGCATTAAAATAATTATAATAAAATTTAAAGGAAGCCCACATTTTGTAAAAGAGTAAAACTTACTGTAACCGGGTGTTACTAAATAGTACATGTCCGCGATGTCCACGATGTCCGCGATGTCAACGATGTCCGCGATGTCCCAAATTGCGATGTCCGCGATGTCCCAAATTGCGATGTCCGCGATGTCCACGATGTCCGCGATGTCCACGATGTCCGCGATGTCAACGATGTCCGCGATGTCCACGATGTCCGCGATGTCCCAAATTGCGATGTCCACGATGTCCGCGATGTCCACGATGTCCGCGATGTCCCAAATTGCGATGTCCGCGATGTCAACGATGTCCACGATGTCCGCGATGTCCACGATGTCCGCGATGTCAACGATGTCCGCGATGTCAACGATGTCCGCGATGTCAACGATGTCCGCGATGTCAACGATGTCCGCGATGTCAACGATGTCCGCGATGTCCGATGTTGCGATGTCCGCGATGTGCGAAATTGTTCAGAATTAAAATGTTCGAAATTGTTCAGAATCAGAATGTTCACACTGTTAGACAAGTGATTTCATGGGCTTTTGTTTGACCACAGTCGCAGACGATGGAGAAGATGAACTTTTAAAAGAAAATAAAGACTGAGACTGCAGTAGTCTGCCTGAGTACTAAGCTATATACTGTACTTTGTGATTACCAGGTGATAATTCTCAGTTTGCAATGCATCAAAGTGCAAACAGAAGGCTATTTATTGTTGTTAAATCGCTAAATCCAATGTCAGTTGGGCAATGACTAAGAATAATACTGATATGTGAACATACTATCAGTCAGTCAGTGGCGGTTTTTGCTTCACATTGTGGAATAGGCTATCAGTACCTCTGAAATTATTGGGTGGGAAGTTGAAACTCAGAACTGGATCTGGGGTTGAACTGCCTTAGCTAAGCTACCGTGTGAGGGCGAGGCTACCCTACCATGTCAACAAAAAGTTTACGTAGGATGGGTACTGTACTGGGTATTTCCGCAATAGTTCTATTAGGAAAAGTCATGAATGATTAAACCGTTAAAATGTGTTTTTTTATAGTTTGTTGATAGGTTATCAAATTTCCAACAAACTGCTCAGTGCTACTGTAACGGTATTCAAAAAATATTTTAGCATTTAGCTTAAAAATGAATTATATTTAAGTACCAGTACTCATTGTCAATCGGTAAGTCAACCCTCCTCTCTGCCTTTCTTAAGACTACTGGTATTGGTTACGATATTTTAACATTTACCGGTACTGTGTTGTTGCAGGTATTTTCAAATAAGGAGTTGCTAAATATTGCTTTTACATATTTAAACAACTACTAGAATGGATCCTGCACATGCAAGAAAACAAATGAAGTATATATCAGTGTGGGGCAATCTGGTAATGCTGGTTTTACGCTGAATGTGGTCGAATTTGCACAAAAGTATGAATAACTGTGCATAATAGAAAGTTGGTTGTATTGCATGATTAACAGCAAGAGCATTCACCAATCACCCTGAAAGTATACTCAGCATTCAAGTCGTCCTTGATGTTTAAATAAAAATTTTAGGGGTGAACAATTTGACTTATATACCCTTGAAAATGCATTATTTTGTGTTGATCAACAAGTGCCTGCCATACTAATATGTGAGGCAAACTCACTTGCTCATCACACCAACAAAAGTTTATATGTTTCCATTCATACATCGAGAAAACAGTGAAAAAATTAATGAACCTGTGAACTGGGTCCAAGCATCTTTCTCCCAGTGGACTACAGATATTAGGTGTTTAGAAAATGTTATACAACATAAGTAAATGTTGGTGCTAATTGTGATTACCGGTAACAACTTGTGGATACTGTATGGACACGTTTGGTAGATGACGGATAAGTAGTTCAACAACGATCTTTTCAAGAATTTGAAAGCTGAAGTTATGGGAACTCAGACGTCAAAATCACTTTAAAAGCTATTGATTTATGGTTTTGGAAAGGATCCTCTCGTCAGCAACGAAATTAAAGAAAAAAAGTCTGAACCCACAGAAAAGATTATTTGCAAGGATGATTTGGGGAAAAATAAAAACGTTTTGCTAATGTTCTGCAACAATATCTATATGGTTTTATGTACATTACCAGGACTTGTTGTTGCCTGTTGGTGCACAGTAGCTTTGGTCACTGTGCTTTTCATCGTCTTTTTTTCCGGCTTGCTGCTTATGTTGTTGTTTTTTTTGTATGCAGTTTTGAGTATGTTTTTTTTTCTTTTGTTTTTTTGCCTTATCTCTGGCTGTTGTGCTTTATTTATTCTTTCTATGGGCTAATTTAGCCTGAAATAAACTGATTGATTGATATGATCATAATAAACTGAATAGGTTTATTTGTATGTTTTACATTGCGTGCTCAAGGCAAAGCTATTATCTTTTATTTTACTTTCATCAAAGTTATTGATTTTCAATCCATCACCTTTTTTAATTACACTGTATATACGTTTTTTTCTTTCACTTTTCGCAAGTGATTTGTTGGCAGCATAATCAAACGGGATAAAGTTGTCGGTTGGGTGAGTCAATGTGAGCTAAACTGTAAACAAGAAAACAAAATGGCCATGCCAAATAAGTAAATCCAGCTGTTCATTACGACTAGTACCAGTACAGTAGCTTCGATAAAAATTGTGATTAAAAAGCATACCGTACTTTATTGTTGTGGTAATATAATCTCACTGTTCACCCTAATCAAAATCATGATTAGTCTTGATAATTATAGAGGATGTAGAATTACTAGCGTTTATGCAACCATTAAAAATTCTGGATTGATGTCTCTAAAGTTTATGTTGAACATGACATAGTTATCATTGTTGGGTATGTGTCCATGGTTATGATGTTCGTTGCCTTGCTTTTGTTGTAAAGATATTTTTATTGAAGGAGCTGGTGAAATGGTATCAATCAGAATGGGCTCTTTTCTATTGAGGTCTTATAATTAGCTTTGCGATGCTGTTTAACACATAAATTAGCTTTTATCAAAAACGCAGAAATGTTCTTGAATTACTTATGAAGTGTTACTTATTCTGTTGATATTATGTCATTGGTAATGTGCATTTCGAAATGTTTCCGTCTTTTAATACACAACGAAAGTACGTGGATATGAGGTGGGTAAGAAAAGAAGCATGGTCGAGGTGATAAGTGAGACACGATAATTGGCGTTGAAGAATGTATGTCGAATTGTCGATGGCCGAATGCCCGCCTCTGGAGCTGTAGACTCGAGTCAAACCAATAACTTTAAAATTGGTATTCGCAGCTTCCCTGCTTGACACTCAGCATTAAAGGGACAGTGTGAAGAACAAGTCGGCAAGTTTACTTGTTGTGCCGTTGGGAAAGGTTAAAGGTACTTAGCGGGACTCCTCCATCTTAGTGTGGTAGATAGATGGCTGGCACCTTATAAACGAGCTTGTTATAGCGCTTTGATCGCTTTCTCGTGATGGGAGGATAAATATGCCAACCCCCCCCCCAAAAAAAAAAAAAAAGTAGTCCCATCATTGACCAGAGATGCTGGTGAACAATGGCGCTCTTCGTGCTGTCTGAAGGGCAGTCGCATTAATACGAGGAAAGGTAAAGGACAGATTAAACTGTGTGCTGACTGTCCTCAGCTTATTAGTTGTTGATTTTTAGCCTTTTGGTATAACAGCGTGTTGTAATTCGGCAGCCCTAAAATATTCAACAACGTGATTTTAAGGGCTGTAGGGAAAATATTTACTACCTTTTGTAAACGCCTGATTTCAGACGTCTTATCGTGGCACAATTCGACTTCTATTCCCGTACGCCGGAAAACTCATATCAACACAAAAATAACAGCTATGGAAAACGATACACGAGGCAAAACGGATTAATGCTTAGACATGCCAGTCGGTTCTGACATGGCATGGCTGTATGACTGATAACATCAAAAATAAACTTGGCCTACATAAAAACGAACCAACATAGCAACAAAATAACCACTGGCTTAGGCTTCTACCAAAAAAGCCGAATAATAATGATTTATGTTCAATTTCTGCTCAAAGTCTCGGTGACGAAGATTTTGTTCGATTTGAATTGACTAGGCTTTTTGTTGGACGGTGGACTTTTTTATTCGGCTTCAAACTGTCTCTTATGCGGTGAACGCTGAACGTCGATATGGAAACTGTGAATAGTCGACCAAGTTGTAAATTATCGGTTGATCCAGTTAGGAGTCGAACTTTTAAGTTTTCTTTTTCGATGCAGACACACCTAAAAAGATCTAAAAATGATTCCTGAACTTCCCTTACACATGACTTGCAGCTGCTGTAGCACCAACGCTACGTACAAGCAACAAGCATATGAAGCACTGCTGTGGCATAAAATCAAAAGTTATTCAAAATGCATGTGATTTGAATACCAATAAAGTTCGACTGTCAAGGAGGCTCCGGAGTTTCACTGGTATAGTGGTATACCTACATACCAAGGAACGTCGTACTTTTAACGTTGAGCTCCAACAACGAATTACGTAACAAGCCAAACTTATTTTTACCATATTTGGAGTTGCAAGACATTGCGGCGTTCCCTCAGAAGTTTTTTTTGGCTTGAATGCCGCCGCTTCTACTAAAGTTATCTGCATCCGGTTCCAGTTTCCGGCTGTCGGAAACCTTTGTCGGCGAATCCACTTCATCTTCCAACTTCCGATTCCACATTCTTGGAAAGAAACTAACATCAAAAAAATAAAAATTTGTATAAAGCTTCGATATATAAAAAACATAGTTCTGAAACGAGCTCTGCTCGCCCATGAGCGAGCTCGTACTTGTTGCTATCAAACTCGCCTTTTTAACAGGTACTCATAAGCCTCTGAGCGAAGGTGCACTTATAGTTAAAAAGAAAAGAACGCATCGCATATTCACAAAAGCTACTTACACCCAGGGCCGGATTTACCAATAGGCTAGGCAGGCTGAAGCCTAGGGCCTCGGAGAAATAAGGGGCCTCGTCACGAACAACGAAGACCTTCTTTTTATCAAGATCTTTTTTTGGAAATCGACCATCAAAGACCTTTATAGGCCTAAACGTAGAGACAAGACCTTTATAGGTCTAAACGTAGAGACAAGAGCGTATTTAGGTGGGAGCATTGTGCCTTAGCCCCCTTTTTGACTTTGCCTTTTAGTAAAAAAGAACAAAATTAATGGTGCCACGTGACTAAAGTATGCCATACTCTTTTAATGGTTTCTGCAGCTTATGGCCAGGGGACTGGGATGAGGGGTATGCATCCTCCCACCAGCCATTTTCAAAAATGTTTTGATGTATACAATTTTTTCCATCATTTCAAACCTTTTTGATAGCAAAAAGCCTTACGCCTTCAGCACGTACATCGAAAACGAGCGAACAAAATGCATCATATTTGGCAAAGCTCTCACGAATAGGGTCAAAAAATTAAAAAAAATTTGCGTGAAAATTATTCAAAAAGCACTAAAATAATCACTAAAGCATTAACTGGCGGCCCGCGGTCCAAATCTGGACCTTCCAAATGCTGAAGCTGGACCCCAATAAAGTTTTTAGCCAATCAAATATTTTCCAAGTGATAACGTAAAACTTTATCATAAATACAACAGAATAAACCTTAAAAATAGGCGAGGTTTTTGTTTGTCCTGTTGTAACCTTCTCGTGGGTGCGATCGAAGAGTTATGCGTTAATTAAGATATAACTTTAACTAAAATCGACTGGTTAGTGTATCGATTAAGGATAACGTTATCTTTGTGGCAGGTCTTGGGTTGGATTCCCGGGCTATTTACATTGGACACATTGTCGCCATCAGCTCGCTACAGCTGCGATGTTTCTACGGAGCTGCATTGCCTAGGCGCTAAGCCGCGGAAATTGGCCCCACTACTCGATACACGCTTCGGCGTAATATCCCGAGTATAGCGAAGATTTGATTTTATTTAAATTCTTATCTTACAGCGCGCCAAAAATAGCGACTGAAGGCACTTTTCATTTAGTATTTTTAAAACAATAATGGATCGCAATGGAAGGTAACAAGTAAAAAGAAAACGATAAATGCGATGGAGAGCCCCGGTGTTCATGGTATTACGCCGAAGCGATAACCAGCGCACGTGACAGGGCCTATCTCTGCGAAGTAGCGTCTAAGCAACACACCCAGGAGCGGATCCAGAAAGTTTTGGTGGGGGGATGTAATTTTGAATTAGGTTGAATGTTAAGTAAATGCAAAGACGTTTAGACCCGCAAATGGGCGTAAATAAGCCTTTTGAAAATGTTTGATGTCAGAGGCGTATACAAAATTGTATTTGAGGGAAGGAGCACCAATTTATGTCACTTTTTCAAGCGTATTTTTTTCCGGCAGAGTTAATTTTAAGCAACTTAAGTACCAAAAACGACTCTAGGGGATCCGGGGGCATGCTCCGCAGGAAAAACTTTGAAAATTTCATTTTGCAATGGCCATTTTAGTGCTTTTTGAAGAATTTTTGGGAAACTTTGTCATGTTTTTGGTCCCTAACTTTGAGTGCTTCACCAAATAACATGATGCATTTTGTTCGCACAGTTTCAATTATGCGTGCTTAAGGCGACTAAGACGTATTGCTGTGAAGAGGTTCGAAATTATGGAAAAATGTTATTCATCCAAAACATTGTTAAAAATGGCTGGTGGGAAGGAAAGCATACCCCACACCTCCCCCTGGATCCGCTCCTGAACACACCTTTGAACTCCAAAGAAACATAGCAGCGGTGGCAAGCCGTTGGCGACTCTTACCCTGTCCACATGTCCAGTTCAAGCAGCTCCGAAAGCCCACGGGCTGTCTGCGTCACAATTGAAATTTTCATGTCGTAATCACTCACTTCAACAAATTGACTAAGAATCAAAAAATGGTTATGATGCCGCAAGCGTGTCGGTCATTAGAACCACTCAAACTCGACATGTGGACAGGGTAACTACGTCCGATTTGGTAACCCGGAAATTGAACCCTAAACCTCCCGCGCCGATAGCAAGTCTTCAGTTATTTAGTCAACCGACTAGTATATTTTTTTTGCCCTAATCAAATCAGCCATGAATTTGTTTCTGGACCTTTGCAAATAATGAAGTTGTCTTTCTGGACCGATCCTGATTATAGTTGAGTAGCCCTGCACTACAGCATGTAAATTTTCAAAATTTTTCCGGGGGAGCATGGCCCCGGACCTCCTAGAGCCTTTTCTGTGTCTCAATCAGCTTCAAATTAGTTCTGCCGAAACAAATACGCTTGAAAAAAATGTGGAAATTATGCCCCCCCCCCCCCATTCAAAATTTCTCGCTACGCCACTGCTTAAAGATGAGTCTGATCGTTGCTCATTAGGGCCTCATTGATCAAATAGCCTAGGGCCTCTCATTGTCTAAATCCGGCCCTGCTTACACCCTTTATAACAACTATAGTAACACGAAACCATGAATACTAACTCGATACGAGCTAACAGATAGGCGTCCTGCCATACAGATCTTACTCAATTAGCTGCAATACTACAACTATAAATCGCATTATATCGATACATGAAAAATACTATTATAGTCACACTAGTCAAACCCCCATCATTCTGAAATTAAGTTATTCCTAATTAATGAAGCATGAAAAAACGGTAAAAATTTATGAAGGCATAGATAGTGGCATGGCATACACATCAAAACTAGACCTACCTACATCTCTAATTAAATGAAAATGCCTCATGAATCGCGAAGTCCAGATTTCTGAGAACCTTAAATATTGAAAGTGGATATTTTTGCCACACCATTATTTTTATGGTTGATATGTTCCACGAAATTAAATCTTTAAAAACATTGAAATGGACCAATGGTGTATACCAAAATAGAGTTATGGAATGGCATATATAATATATATGCAGTTTGTGCACTATTGGATTGGTCCTGCATTTTTCTTTTGGCTTCATACATACGCCTTGTAGAAGTCTATTTGGAATTTACGTCATGGCACATATGTGTTCCGTTGGCCCTTAAAGGGTCAACTAAGTATTACATATCGAAGAACTCTATCAACACTTTGACCAGACAATAAACATCAGTCTATGACAACGCAGAAAAATCTAATTTACCTTATCAATAGACTATTGGGAGACTTTTGGGAGTCACAGACCTCCAGTTCGCCATAAAATAGACCGTTAGGAACGTATAGATAAGAGCACGCTGATATTGAAAGTGCGAACTTGCAATCCTGAAAATACCGTTATGTGCTTAGCATCAAAAACTAGAACCAGCAAAATATTAAATGCAGCTAGTTATCTTGCAGGTTTCGTGGGTAAGCCTCACTTCAATCACTTAGCGTGATTCCCTCAGCGTGATTTCCAGTAGTGTATTCAGCGGGGGATTGTTTTATGCCATGCTTCCTCCCCTTTTGCCTCTCTTAATTGGATTTTCACAAAGTCCAGAAGGAACGGCAGTTGAAGATTAAGCAACTGCTGGAGCATGTGGTCGTGCCCCCTCCCCTTTGAAACTTCTCGCTATGCCACTGTCAGTATGGTACAGATAGCCGGAAACTCCTAAGCTAGTTCGTACTAGCGCTTGATCTCTTTCTTGTAACAAGATAGGTAAATAACATGCAATTAAGCTCAGCTGTTTCATTCTAACCTTTCTTTACTTAAAGCCCAATTATAGTTTTGGCGAAGGCGGGATAACATGAATCTTATGTCCCCAAATCACAAACTGGGACGCAATCAGGAAGACTAAAGAAGCAGATGCCCTACTTTAGCTGACAACCAATATTTTGCAGAATACACGCTGGATTACCGCGAGGCATCAACAACTGCCACTACATTCACATTTTTCTTAGTCAAATCATACAATTTTACATTGTTTGGCGTAACGCCAGCGCAGGAGTTGGAGAAAAGTAATTGTAACTTCCACTACAGTTGAATTGACTAGGATATTTGTTGGACGGTGGACTTTTTTATTCGGCTTCAAACTGTCTCTTATGCGGTGAACGCTGAACGTCGATATGGAAACTGTGAATAGTCGACCAAGTTGTAAATTATCGGTTGATCCAGTTAGGAGTCGACTTTTAAGTTTTCTTTATCGATGCAGACACACCTAAAAAGATCTAAAAATGGTTCCTGAACTTCCCTTACACATGGCCATTGGCCAAACTTATTTTTACCATATTTGGAGTTGCAAGACATTGCGGTGTTCCCTCTGAATTTTTTTTTGGCTTGAATGCCGCCGCTTCTACTAAAGTTATCTGCATCCGGTTCCAGTTTCCGGCTGTCGGAAACCTTTGTCGGCGAATCCACTTCATCTTCCAACTTCCGATTCCACATTCTTGGGAAACATGAAAGAAATAAAAATGTTTTAATAAAAAAGCTTCGATATATAAAAAGCTAGGTGATTCTGTGGGTAAGTTTAATTTCACAATGATAATGACTTGAATCCAGCTAGCTTGGACGGGTGTTTTTGGTCATTGATATAAGATAAAAATATGTGATGTTTAAACCAAATATTCTCACAGGAAAGGCAGTAATTGTAGAAAGGCAGTAATTTTTAGCACGGGAAATTTATTTTCCCAAAAGGCAGCGAAAAAATAGCGAAGAATGAGGTTTCCATAGCACTTTATTGCAGTGATAAATTGTAAAGAAATTATTTCATAAACTATGCTAATCATAATAATGGACTATGGCTTTTAGAAAATATTTTGATAACGTTCCGATAAAATGTTTAAAATAATTTTTAGCACGGGAAATTTATTTTCCTAACAAGCAGCGAAAAAATAGCGAAGAACGAGGTTTCCATAACAATTTATTGCAGTGATAAATTGTGAAAAAATTATTTTTAATTATTAAAAAAAATTAATTATTGATCATTGTTTAAAAAATTATTACAATTATTAAAAAAATTATTTCATTAACTATGCTAATCATAATAATGGACTATGGCTTTTAGAAAATATATTGATAACGTTCCGATAAAATGTCTACAAAAAGAAAAGATAAGCCTATGTTTCCATGTGGTATGTGTCAGTTGGAATGCAATACATCTTGTATTCTATGTGAAACATGTAATTCATGGTACCATCAAAATTGTGTCTCCGCCTCCCAACCTACGTGGGATCAATGGAAACTATTAAATGATATCTCGTTCGTTTGTTCTGCTTGCTACCAAAACAGCGACAAAGAATTCGACTTCTTTAAAAGTGCCTCAAGATTGAATCAGGTAAAACAGTTTTAATTGTATTTTCATACATGAAACGAGCTTGAATACTTGAAGCGCATAATAATTTATGAGCGATGATGCGTGGCGATGTACTGCATGAAAATTCAAATTATTCGTGAGCGCGCTTAATTTTAGGACTGATTAAAATACATTTTTTTCAAATGTGTTGGCGCTAGCTTCCTCTTCAATTGAGTGTAAACACAAATTTAGCGAATTCTATTTGGGTGAAAACTACGAAATATACTATTTTTTCGAGCCATCTAACGGCGAATAATTTTTACATCTTTTCGGATAACAATGCCAGATGGTTAAGTAAAAGGCAACTACCAATCGCCTGATAATATTTGCAATTCGTTTGGTTATAACACCTTTGTGGAAATAGTCTAGTTAAAGAGCTGCAGATCTTTAATAGTAAAAACAAAAACTATGCACGGTCGTTATTAAAAAACTCTAAATTGCGTCCGCAATAATTCTGAAGGAGAGCAATTATTCTGATACTTCTCTATAATAATGCGCTGAACGAAGTGTGCTTGCCATAGCATTGTAGCACAGTTCTTTTCAGACCTTTCAAAAGTTTATCACATATAAAACGAAAAAAAGCGCTCCTAAAAGTAAGATATTTTGGGGGTATGGTTCATCGAAAAAATTTTGATAAAATTGAATTATTAGTGGCGATTTTAATACATTTCGAACAACTCTGAAGGCAATGTTTGAGTAATATTTTTTCGCCCCAATTTCCACTGTTTGAAGACAATGCATTTTTATATAGGCTAATATTCTATATAGGAGTAGCCCACGTGAGCATAATTGTACACCAAGTAGGCGCATTATGAAAACGGTTCGAATTCTTCAAAAAATAAATTCGCACTTTAGAGCTTTCCGGCATATCTTCGGAGATAACGCCCGACTAAAGTTTGTTAAGTTAGTATCATTTTATTCTATCGTGGTGGGAAACTCTTAACACAAGCGTGAAGATTTGTGAACACAGGAACCATCCGTTAAAATTAATATAGTTGTGCACTTTTTACGCGAAATTAAAGGGAAAGCACGTGGCTCTTCTTGCCCCTCTGCGGACTCCCATCGTTTCACCTTTGCTAAACGTTGGCAGTACTACAAAGAAATCTAGTCGATGCTATCAAGCTTATTTCATACTGATGTAATTATAAGTATCGTTAAACATGATATAAACAAGGTTGCCATATCGTGCTTATTTCTAAGATTTGGGCTTATATTCAAGAACAATGTCTTGCAAAACATAAATGCACTTATGGGCAAAAATGTACTTATTTTCAATTGCCGTATTAGTTTTTTTAGAAAATGGGTTAATAAATCTAGGATTTGCATACTTTGTTTTGGCTTTTTGATCAATAAATAGATATCACAAATAGAATTCTATTTGAATAAGCTCGCAGCTGATGATTGTCGTACGTGGTGGCGGCATTAAACACCGTGTAGTGCTTTTGCAATTTTAGCAATGTATGCTCTGGTTATTTTAATTATTGAGCTCTGTATTAAGATACAGACATCAGTCAATTTGTATACATATTACGCGTATAAAAATACTCAATTTCTGTTAATTTGAGAACCGTTATTTTAAAGTTTTTTCAATGTGTTAATCGCTAGCCGAGATTCATACCAAGTGACAGAAATAAGATTCTTCTAAAACAAAATTGTCATCGCACTTTGTCATCACGTCATCGCATGTCTATTTACGTCATCATAATTTCATCGCAAAGCAGCGTGTTTATTACTTGGTGTAGGCAGATGGTAACCCTGCGTGTAAATAAGATATTAGTTCAAAAATAAATGAGCTTGTAATCGAATTGCTTTGGTAAATGCAAGAGCTGTAATGCTGAAACTGTAACATCTGTAATTGCCGCCAATGCTGAGCACTAGCAGCTCGTGCTGTGATGCTTGTTTTCAAATTATCACACTACAGTTATTCATTGAGAAACGCGCATTGAAAAGCAATTACGAACGTATAATTAGAAATCCATTCCGTTAAGCCATTGGCTTTTAATTAGTCTATACCAAATGCTGTAAAATTTGTATTATGAACAATTTACCGTTGCATACAGAACAAGAGTTGCATATCAAATTATTTATCTTGCCCATCACGAGAAAGCGATCAAAGCGCTATAACGAGCTCGCTTAGGAGTTGCCGGCCATCTGTCTAACACGCCAATGTGGGGGAATCCCGCTAAGTGCTTTTCTCAACGGCACAACAAGTAAACTTGCCGGCTTGTTCTTCACACAGCGGGGAACCTGCTTGAGTGTCATCGAGCTTACACTTGTCACAACGAGAGGAAGCTTATCATACAATTTCTTTAAATTCGTCTTCGTTCTTGAAGAATTGGGCAAATATTGTAGTGCACTTATTTAGACTATAGGACAAATTTTACCTGCTTAATGGAAACGTTTTACGTTTTAACAGTAAAACGCTTATCGCTTTATGGCAGTGATTGTCGTGCAGTCAGTTCTTATCACTAGGGAGGAACTGCAAAAAAACATTTAAGATCATAGCGGTGGAATAAACTTTAAAATGTCAACACAAATTTTCTGATTAAATTTAAAAGCTGCTGGCATTTCGGGTTATAATTTTTATATAGGCTCATATTCTATGTAGGAGTAGCCCACGTGAGCATAATTGTACACCAAGTAGGCGCATTATGAAAACGGTTCGAATTTTCCAAAAAATGAACTTTCAGTTATGTAATCAAATATGAAAAGAAGTTTTCGGTTATTTCCAAACAAAACAACACCAAAATGCGACTGTTGTGAACAAAATCAGAGAAATTGAAGGATTAGAGGTGAAAAAGGGATATACGTTATTCATAAAATTTGTGATATGCGTTCCTAATACCGATAATAACAGAAATTAATGTTGTTACAGGCTGCAAACATGGAAGAGAAGGTGTTGAAACAAATTGCCATTAGAGAGAAGAAATTAATTGGAAATTTTAAAACGAGCGAACCACGAAAACAGATCAGTAAACGATTAAGAACTCACCAGTATTCCGATTCTATATTAAAGAAATGTTCAAATATAACACACAAAGCTGCAGTCGAAACTACTGGTGATGGTAGCTGCCTCTTCAACGCCACTTCCATTGCTCTCTGCGGAGATGAAAGCCTGGCAACAACACTTAAAGTACTATGCGGTATTGAGATAGTGAACAACCAGTCCATCTATATCAACCATTCACTGGCACGGGGTTTTGAATTGGTTAGTCCCGACTACTGGGACAGCTGCAGGGATTGTTTCAAAAACGGAGGGTTTTCATCTGCCTGGACAATCCTTGCACTATCCCAGGTGATTGAAAGAAGAATCATATCAGTTTATCCAGCGTGCAATGGCCCAGACGATATGACAAAAGAAATTTTAAGCTGCTCAATATCGGCGAGAAGTTTCTCCAATGACGACCCTATTTACATTATGTGGACGAGGATGGGTCCTACCTCCCAAAAATGTTGGACCCCCAATCACTTCGTACCTCTTGTGAATAATGAATCAGTTGATAATCGAAACCAAGACGACATCTGCTACACCATTTCAGAGTCGGACTACTCAGAGAGTACTGCAGGCTACTTTAAGAGCACTTTATCACCAATCAGGGGAAACAACCAACAAGTCATTATAGATGATGGGGACCAATGTAGTTTCAGCTTCCCCACGACATCCTACCACAATAAGGTCACTTCCACTCCTGAGAAATACAAAAGAACGGACATTAGTAACATCAAGAAAAAAGAACCCAACTACGCTCAAATGCACATGGAAGAAGACGAAATAGAAAACATTTTCCCCGAAAAAATGAAAATGGAGAACGATAAAAAATTACCATTGAGAAAAAGAAAACCAAAACGAGAATCAGAACTCATTGCTAGTAAACGATCCTTTCAGGAAAACGTGTTTGCAGATGAAGCTATTCTAACATCAGATTTGGATGAAAGTGATGTAATTGAATTTACCACGAGCATAAAAAAAGCAAAACTTCATTACCAGACAGTAGTGGAAGCAAACAAACCCGAAAACGCAATTTTTTCCTATATAGATGATAAAATTCCTAAACTAAACCGGCCTACAAAGATTCCGTCACTTGCGCAAGAATCGAAAGAAATCGCAACCGCTTTAACATCTTTTTCAAGTAGCAGTGATTTTGTTGATGACATTGAAATCCAACTAGATAAGTTGTTAAAAGAAGCAAAGAAATCGAAAACATCTCTTTCAAGAAGCAGTGATTTTGTTGATGACATTGACATAAAACAAGATGAATTGTTAAACTTTATAAAACCAAAAAAATCAAGCATCAACCCCCAAAATGATGAATACCCTCCGAATGACTCTATGACAAGCGAACCATATGATGACGAGACTTACATGAAACATGATTTAAAACAAAACTCTTTGCCGTTTGGCGAATTTCTAACCACCAATCAGGTGATTGTTCTTTTGCTTAAAAGTGGCAAAAGCATTCTAGACACAATACCCAAAGGAAAGAAAGAAAATGTATACTATGTAGTTGATAACAGCAACAATTACGAAAGGGGTAAACAAAAAATTTGCAAACGCGTTTACGATGATTGTGGTGCGTGGACATGCAACACAACGTCATCAACTGTATACCTTGAAACAGACAAAGAAGTTTATAAAGAAATTCATCTTATTGATGGTTTGTACTGCAAAAGAAAAACACGTGAAAAATGTTACTTACCTCTTGATCCTCAACCAGATGCAAAGAAGATTGTAGTTGTGAGCAAATATTATTCAAAATTGAAAGTCGACACTCAGTACCGGAGAAAAATTACCTGGATAAAATCTTTTTCCAGTGAATTTGAAAAACGTGCATTTGTTGAATATACTGGAAAGTTCCCTCATCACTCCCCTCATGGTAATTCGAAACACAATAGAAATGTTTACATCCGCACAAGCGAAAAGACCATGGAATCTGTCAAAGACAAAGTTTTATTTGCAACAGGAAGAAAATTATATGATGCACTGCAAACCGATAACAATAATTTACTTGACAAGCCACGTGATCTTAGATTAATATACAACGCCAAAGGCAACCAAGCCAAAAAAAAACTCAATGACTTACACACCAAGCAGAGACTTACATATGGCAAAACTTATGGAGACGAAATATTACAAGTTATTAATATGGCACAAACGCACGAATTCGTTCAGAGAGTAAACCATGGTAAAAATTGTCCCACTTCAATAATTTTGTATGTTGCACAACAAATATTAGATATCAAAAGATTCTGTTGTTCCGGATCTACCGTTTTGGGAATCGATAAAACTTTTAACTTGGGAAAGGTATATGCTACAGTTATGGTATTCAAAAACCTCAGTGTGGTCAAATCCAGCACTGGTGAGCACCCTCTTTTTTTAGGCCCAATTTTGTTGCATTGTAATTCTAATTATGAAACTTTTTCCTTTTTTTTCATTCATTTGCGTGCAGTATTGGGTGATCACAAAAAATTGATTTTCGGAACCGACGACGAACAAGCTCTCCACAAAGCAGCTTTATCGGCTTTCCCTTCCAGCAAGCACGCACTGTGCACTTCTCATTTAAAGACAAATTTGAAACAGTATCTAATCAACAAAGTTGGCCTGGAAAAAAAAGCTAGAAAATTACTCAGCGAAAAAATTTTTTCCGTTCTTGATGCCACTGACGAAGTTTCTTTTGACCTTTTGTGCCGAAAAATTGTAAAGGAATGCGATATTGAATTTTCAGGATTAGCAAGTTATTTGAATAGTCGATTCTTTCCATTGTTAAAAGATAAGGTTTGGAAAGTTTCTTCCTTGGTCGGTACGGAATGGACCAATAACAATAGCGAGTCCATGAATCATGTTCTGAAATGCAAAACAGAGTGGAAACTAAAAAAACTGCCAGATCTTATCACGATTATTTTTGAATTGGTAACGTCTATGTACGTTGATGTGAACAAAGCTGTAGCATCTATTGGTCCATATGAAATAAGTCCTGCCTACAAACAGTTTGTCAGCAGTTTCGACGAATTTAAAGCAAAAACCGGTTCTGAGCAGGCAAAACACATCGAAAACTTCATGACATTCAAGCCAGTCACATCAAGATTGACCAACTATCAAAGCATTAGTACCAACTCCAATTTGATTACTCGAAGACCTGCTAAATCTGCTGTAAAAAAAATTGGACAAAGACGTCGATTTGCAGCAAACAGAGCACCCTCTAATGCAGGTTAAACACATCAATTTCTTGAATAAAAATTTGTAATGAAAACACAGCACAAAAAACAAGTTGAACAGTATTTTCACCCTAACCTGGGATCCTAAATTTCTTTCTCAGCTGCTCTTTTGATTACATATAAGCAATCTAGCACCACTTAACACTTCGTTGCTCCTGCTATTGTATCAAGTATACATTCTTGTTACCATATTGAATTGTGAATCACATTTCATCCTGGTTGTATTCGTATTCAAAATTGGAAGTTTTGTATTCATTGTTATTGTCCATAAGAATGTTGGTGAAAACTGAATCACACTGACTGAGACGCTGAGACCTTTGATACATTGTGCATGCTTACCTTATTAGGATATTATCACGACTCAAATGACTTTGCCGATGTGATGTCATAACGAGATAAACCTGTACAATGGCTTGTAGGTATCAGCGTCTCAGCTAGTGTGATCGCTCATTTAAGATCTTAAACGCCAGTTTTGAATTTGACGTACTTTTTAACACCTTCAATGAAAAAATAATGCTACCCTTCAATTTTCGTTTAATATAGCCTATTGGTATGTGGGATGATATTAGCTATCAAAACCAAATGGATTTGCACAGTATGTGTTGTGTGCTACTAGAAAAACTTTCATGTGATTTTTATTATGCAATGTGTATTTTGTACAGAAATACTCACTGTTTACTACATAATAATTTTTTCAAGCACATACGCCAGTAGTTGTCAACTAATTAAGGTTAGTTTTTGGCCCCCTTCTAGAGACTCTAAAAACCAATGGTCCTCTCCTCCACAATACCATTTTCTTTCAGCGCATCATTTGCAATGGCTACATCAGTCTGATGGATTTTAAGTGCTTCCTAATTATTGTTAAACAATATTGCACTGGAAAACCGATGGCTCATATCCTAATTGCTTCCAGTTGAGAGTTGCTGGACTAGCATACTGATTAATGATGTTGTTATGACCTAATGCAAAACCTTATTAAAGCTTTTTTTTTTTTCGTTCCTAATTTTTGTGAAGCATAAGACTAAAAAGAACGTGTATATATTATCTTTTTACAACAATGTTTTTTGTGCTCGATATTGCTTCATAATCGCATTGTATTGTTTTAGCTTGCTTTGATATATTCACTTCTTTCTAAAACTAATAATTGTCAATTTCCAGCCAACAAAGTCAGTCAGTAGTTGCTATATATCACAGCATTTGTTGTGCTAATGTTTCAAATTGTGCAAAAAAGTATATATACTGATTAATGATGTTGCTATGACCTAAAGCTAAACTGTATCCAAGCTGCCTTTTTGCATTCACCAGTCCAATGTCTGAATATGTTAAGTGTTAACTGTTTTATTACTTCGTTCCTAATTTTTGTGAAGCATAAGACTAAAAAGAACATATATTATCTTTTTACAACAATGTTTTTTGTGTTTGATATTGCTTCATAAGCACATTGTGTTGTTTTAGCTTGTTTTGATGCATTCACTTCTTTCTACAACTTGTAATTATATACTGCGTTACCAGCCAAAGAAGTCAGTAGTTGCCAGTGCCAACGAGGGCAAATTGTCACTAATTTCTGAATTTGCAACTGTGGAAACACGCTTTAAATTTTCACATTGTAATCTTGCTATTACACTTTTTAAGTTTTAACCTGCAACCAAAACATAATTCTTTCAAGGATTGCAACCACAATTTGATACATTAAAATTGCTTAATCTGTCAATTGCCTACAACTGAACTTATTAGCTATTATAATTTGCAACTTCAACTATGTGTAACAACAAACCATTTTCTAACCACAACAATACCTACTTTGGCAAGTAAGGGGTTGTAATACACAAGCAAGAACCGGTATTCAGGTATTCGTTTGTTTGCTTGCTAAACTTCTTTATAGAGATTATTTTGTCATAAAATGGGGTACCGGTACACTGGTACAGCGATTAAGGAAAAAGCTTACAAATAAATCCCCAATGTAACGTATTTGAGTTTAAGGATGTGATCCTGTGATAATAAATGTTTTACAACTGTTTTACATGCTTCTGCAATCTGATACTGCATTATACTGTTATAGGGCGATCACACTGTCACAAAACAGCAAACTATTGCAGGGTAATTAATGTGGCATACATGTAAACATAAAATGAAAAAAAAACATACCGGTACCACAAGTACTTTGCTATTTTGATGATATCAACACATATCCAATCAAAGCTAAAAAAACATTAACAGTTACAGTACAGCTGGGCTATTGCAATACAATGATCAAATTCTGATTCTTAGAAAACCACATCCAGGACATCTGAAAAATGTACCGGTAATGATATGTATCACTTACCACTTTGAGTTTTACACTAATCAAAATTATCTGCAATAAACCTTTAGTGGGTAAAATTAAAAAAAAAAGCCTCAGACACAGCTCGATGAAGAGTTTGATAAAATTTTAAAAAGATAAAATTGATATAATGTACCCAGTACCTGTGTAATACTAAACGAGAATTAAACGCAATTTTCTTTTTTTTAGATACTGTTTACAAAAATACAAAGAGATAAGTGCCATTACTTCCTGGTCTTCAATACTGACAATCTAACTAAGAAACCTTTAAACATTTAAATAATATTTTGGATTTGTCATATACATACTCAGCATTATTTATGATAAAGGTCGCTTAATTCAGTAACTGAGTTTAAGATTTGTCAATATTGAACTTTGTAAAAAGAAGATTGCATTCAATTTTTGTCATTTAATATTACTTGATAACTTCCCTTTTACTTGAATGTAATCTGTATATTGACTTCAGTCCATTCAGCCAAATCGTCCAGGCCTATGCACTATATACTCTGATACCTGGGTACTGGCCTAATCCAACCTCTCTGAATCTTAACTAGGGTCAACCTTAATGTAAACCACCGTAAATTCTTTTTTCTTGCTGTGCTTTACATTCACTGCAGTGCTTCAGTGCTCTAAATAAATAGCCTACCTGTAAATTAGTGAGCTCTGCGTTCTCTACCAGATTGGACATCGCTATTTGGGACATCGCGGACATCGCAATTTGGGACATCGCGGACATCGCAATTTGGGACATCGCGGACATCGTTGACATCGCGGACATCGTTGACATCGCGGACATCGTTGACATCGCGGACATCGTTGACATCGCGGACATCGTTGACATCGCAGACATCGCGGACATCGCAGACATCGCGGACATCGCGGACATCGTTGACATCGCGGACATCGTTGACATCGCGGACATGTACTATTTAGTAACACCGCTGTAACCCGGTACTGAAGATCCGAACTACTAGGTAGTGCACACTGTACAGTGTAGTAGAGTGCCGGTAGTAGACGCTTTTGACCAGGGAGTCGAACCGAACCCGAACCGGTAAAAACCGCTTTTTTTCGGTCAACCCGAACCGAACCTGAACCCTTTAAATTTGAGATCATTGAACCTGAACCGAACCCAAACCTTTAAAATTTTAGGAAGGTAAACCCAAACCGAACCCGAACCTATAATATTTTGTGCACATAAACCTGAACAAAAATCGTTTAGTGACAATGTTTGAACCTGAGCTGATTCTTAAAAAATACTAATAAAAATCTCTATAGACATGTGGGCTGCAAATTATAGTCGAACCCGAACCTGAACCGGTAAAAACAGTTTTTTTTTTTTCGGTGAACCCGAACCGAACCTGAACCGTTTAAATATGAAATCATTGAATCTGAATCGAACCCGAACCTTCAAATTTTGATGTGACCGAACCCGAACCGAACCTGAACCCAAATTTTTGAAAAGTCTTGAACCTGAACCGGAACTGAACCGTTAAAAATTTAATTTCTTGAACCTGAACCGCAACCGGAGCGATAATTTAGACGGTTCGACTCCCTGCTTTTGACACTAAAGCTCAATCAAGCGTAACGAAGTCGTTTTAACCTATCCTAATCGCCGTTTTGCGTCGTCATTTTTGTTAAAGTAAAAGCAATTTTGTTCTGTGAAACTAAAGATATTCATTCATTAATCTCTCATCAAACAGATAAAGCCAGAAATATTTTACGTAATTGTTTTTGACGCCGTTGGTTCTAGCTAGTGCAGACTGGAATTACTTCAATTCTTTAGGTTATCTTAAAGGGGAGCTGAAGAGTAAAACTATTTTTTCAGAAAAACTTTTTAAAAATACACTGAATTAAAAACTGACCGTAAAAATTCGAACTTATTTTTTGTTAACTAGAAAACAGAAATTGAAAATTTGATAAAAACTTGCAAGTGTACAAACTGCTCACTGGACCGTGCACTTTGTACCATGCGGCATCAGCGGTAGGGTTTGCGTTGCTTGTGCGCGTACAGTAGACTAACTATGATAGACTACTGCGGCTCACCAGGCCAGCTCTGAGCTGATGCTGGAAGCAAGCTTCGGCTAGGAGTCTAGGACTGATAGTGGAACCTGACTGACTGTTGTAGTGCAGCCATTGAGTTTTGAAAGCGGAAGTGGCAGTGGGTCAAAATGGACACAGCAAGCTTTATGAATTAGTAGACCTAGGAATTGGGCTGCTGGTTAAAACAGAAAATAAAAAATTTCAAAAAAACAGGTCAAAAATCAGCATGTCACACAACAAATTTCATGGTTGAAAAATAGTCTAGATTTTAATCAGTACCGGTACTCAATAAGTTGAACTTAAGAAGCTTATCACTAAATAGCAGGGTAATGGCTATTGTTACAGTTGTAGCAAAAACGCAAGCCATTACCCTACTATTCAGTGCCAAGCTTCTTAAGTTCAATCTACTGAGTACTGATTAAAGCTTAGACTATTTTTCACCCATGAAATTTGTTGTGTAACATGCTGATTTTTGACCTGTTCTTTTGAAATTTTTTATTTTCTTTTTCAACCAGTAGCCCAACTCCTAGTTGTACTAATTTATAAAGCTTGCTGCGTCCATTTTGACCCACTGCCACTCCCGCTTTCAAACACTCAATGGCTGCATTACAACAGTCAGTCATGTTCCACTATCAGTTCTAGGCTACCGGTACTAGCCGCAGCGTGAGCCGCAGTAGTCTACCATTAGTACAGTAGTCTACTGTACGCACATAAGCAACGCAAAGCTTACCACTGATGCCGCATGGTACAAAGTGCACGCCTGCACGGTTCGGTGAGCAATTTGTACACTTGCAAGTTTTTATCAAATTTTCAATTTCTGTTTTCTAGTTAACAAAAAATAAGTTCGAATTTTTACGGTCAGTTTTTAATTCAGTGTATTTTTAAAAAGTTTTTCTGAAAAAATAGTTTTACTCTTCAGCTCCCCTTTAACCATAAGAAGAAACGCATGGTTTGGCTGTTTCAGGCTCAGACATAAAATTTTACTTAATTTTGGATGCCAAATTGCATTGTTTGTGCTAGCGTAGCGTACGGAAAAATCTCTATAGACGTGTTTGTTTTTTCTGAAAGCCGTAACTTCAAAGCAGGATTTATGTTTGAACAAGGAGATTTTGTTGAATAAGTCAAAAGAACGATCGTTTTTTTATTTCAAACCACTTAATTGCAGCTGAGGATTTTTGTGGTAGTGTAGTACATGCATCATGGAGATGACCTAGTTGAGCATGAAACCCGCGAAGCTTGCTTCGGAGCCCAATGCACCAACCACTCGGCCAACTCCATAGAACGATCGTTCGTGTGTGAAGCGCTTCTGGCGCCCGGGCATTAGTTGCATCGCTTGAAGAATTGATTAATTATAATTGTTGCAAGATTTTAAGTTTGTGGTACGTAAGATGCTGATTGCCACAATTTCAACGATCACTTTTTTGTCACCAACCTTCTGCAAGTAATATCGAAGTTTTTAATTCAATTTCAGAAGAAAGCATCATGCGGAAGTTAGCTAATTTTTAAAAAAAGTAAACAGACTTAGCCCAGTTAAAGCTCGTCAATTTCACTCAATTAAAGCTACAATGCAGCACCTGTTTTGTATTATTACGTCACAATCATTTCACGTTCTTCGGTAAATAACGAATGTTAATATTTTTCGTTATTTACCGAATTCGATGTTTTTGGTATTCCATTGTTCGGAAATAACGAATCGTTAGCGAAAAACGCTTAATAAATAACGTCAAAATTCGTTATTCATAACGAATGCTTGAAGCCTTGCGTTATAACTTGGATCATTTTCATTTAAAATACTTATGTTGGTGAAAAAACAGGAATCGGAACAAACCAGCAAATGTCCAGGGGTTGGGGAATACCCTAAAAATCGCAACAACGGTTATTTAAATGAAGCTACGATCGTGACATCTCGGAGAAAAAATATCAAAGTACTCGTGTACTCGACTGATGTTTAGACCGAGTCCGAGTACTTTCAATTTCGAGTACGAATACTTTTTGAGATAAGTTTCGAGTACGAATACTCAGAAAAGCTGTACTCGAGTACGAGTAGGCCTACAGAACTCGAGTACTCCATGTCTCCATCACTGTCAGCACTTAATTGATTTCAACTGATCGTTTCCTTTTTTTAAAATTGATTGTTTTGACTTTAGTAGGTTTCGTTAGAGTAGCTCAAAGATTTTGGTTTGTGGTGCAATTTAATTCTACTTCGACTTTTTTGATTTCGGAGGCAAATCCAAGGCTGACTTATGGCTACCGGTAAACAGTTGTTGCGCTCCCCAGTGGTAACCAAGAGAGAGTCAATAACTTGTATTTTTTGTTTGATCGTCGTTTTTATCACCTTTTCTGTTTAGAAGCAAATTCTGCCTCCGACCTAGGTGTTGCATCTATGCCCATCGTTTATTTTTTCGAAGTGACTTGGCGAATGGAACATTCGCGGTGATTTTTTTTCCTCGCGAATGGAAATAGATCAAGCGTGGGTTTATAAACGCCATTATTACCTGCATTTCTACGACTTTCCTGTGGCGCAGTGAGTAAGAGCGCAGCTCACAGAGGGAAGCACTGCACTAGTTTTGGGTTCGGTTCTCGTCTCGACTTCGTTTCGCTTCGGTTAGGACGTTACGTTTCGGTGGATTCGGTTAGGATATTCGGCTTCGGTTCGGCAGGTAAGGTTCGAAAATAAGGTTCGGCAGGTGGCAGTAATGTGATAGTGTGGTCGTAGCATAAGTACATAGGCTGCTGTATGCATGAATCTGGTTGTTCCATTCGCGAGGAAAAAAAAAACACCGCGAGTGTTCCATTCGCCAAGTCACTTCGTTATTTTTTTATCTTATCTCCTCCTACCTGCATGCCATGACGTTAATCGTTTCGTCTTATCGCCTTCTTTATCGCGTTAGGGATTCGAAAAAACGACACTACTACCATAACTGCTAATACAGGGTGACCCAAAAAAAACGGGCCCCGTGTATTTAGAATAATTAGAATTGGGGCCCGTTTTTTTTGGGTCACCCTGTACTTCAACTATACGCAATGGTACCGATTCTTATGCCGGTTGTACCAACGCAAAATTGATCTTGGCCTATTAATATCGTAAGGCTACCGTTTTTACCGGTAATGCTTTTGCAGTTGAAAGTGACACTACACTTTAATAGTAAATTTTATTAAAACTTCGAACATCTTTTAAAAGTCATAAAAATCAACAAAAGCAATAAATAAACGGTAAAAGAAATAAAAAGGCAAGTTTAAAAGAAACGGCAAGATAATTACGAATAAATATATCTTCATGAAACGGTTGAACAATAGTGGGTATCTGCTTTTTGCATGATTGGTTGCATCCATGACAAATAACTTTGAATTCGTGTGTACAAACCCGGCACGTTTGGGTGACATTTTGGATCACCAAAACTGGTTAACCCGACGAGATAGGCAGTGTTGTTTCGTAAACAAACTAAAGGACCGCCCGAATCTCCCTGAAAAAGTAATGTGATAAAGCCTTAATGTTAGGTAATTATAACTAAATGCTGCTGACAAATCAAATCATAAAGACGAAAAAAATTCTTAATGTAGTTGGTAGCAACGAATTTCAATTAATGAATTACACTTGAATCTATCAAATGATAAAGTAACTTTTGTAATGAATCTAGCCCACCAATGAGGTAAGTTAATAATCAATGATAAAAACAAACTTTTGCTGCAAACCAGATTCGTACGAAGGCTTTGTATAATATTTCGGCCCCGTGCTTGTTTAAGACGTTAGAAACCCACACCTGACTTGGTGAGGTTAGAAGCGTATTTTTTTGTAGAGGACGTAATTTAGCGGGGACCTAGGGGCTAGCTCCTCTTAATTCTGATCTGCTTCAAACCAAGGATGCTTACTTACCCCACAAGTATTCGAACCTCTGCCTCCTGCACAGATCATGGAATCATAAACTGGAGGAATGAAAGCGTTTCGACACGTGGCCAGTGGCAGTATTGGGACTTCTGCTTGACGTAGAACAAATTGAACTCCATTCTCTGCAAGATCGTAAAATTCAAATTTGAAGCTATAATTTTACCGGTACGCGGCAACCCACAAATTTTTCGCTTCGCGTTTTATTTTTTTTATTAATTTCGCAAAACCCAGCTAACAGGTGCGAATCCAGGGGGGATGTAGAGGTGTATCCCCCTATACCTGCCATTTTCAACAACATCATAGTTTCGAAACCCTCCGACTACAACAATTGTGGCGCCTTAAGCAAGCGTAAATCAAAATGTGAGAACAAAAATGCGTCATAGCCTATTTGATGAAGGACTGAGAACTAGGGGCAAAAAAATTAAACAAAATTTGTCTCAAAATTGTTCAAAAAGCAATAAAATTAGCCATTACAGTATTTAAATTTTCAAAAATTTTCCGGGGTTGCATGACTCCGAAAATTTCCCCCTGAGCTATTTTTGCTCCTTAATTGACTCTGCTGGAAAAACTGCGCTTACAAATTTTCAAAACTTGCTGCCTCCCCCCCCCAAAAAAATCTGAATACGCCCCTGACACAAAACAGTTTCAAAGGGCATTTACGCTCTTTTCCTGTTCTAAATGTCTAACGTCTTGGTATTTAGTTAACATTCAACCTAATTTACCACTGCATCCCCCCTACCAAAATTTTCTGAATGCGCTCCTGCCAGCTAACCGCAAGTCTCGTGTCCGTGCTGATAAAAGTGCCGTTAAAATCTACCTTAAATGTTAAAATTTTGTTCTTTTGTTTTTAAGATCATTTTATTGTGAATAGTAAGTAAAGCGCAGCCAAACAATGATTAAAAAATGCAAATGATAAACAAATTCAAAAATTATTAAAAAATATAAATAAATATTTACCGTTTCGGTTTGTTCTTCCCCATCCCGTAGTAGCACAAACAAAGCCTGGCGGAAATCTGGGTTCTTGGGCATCCAGTAAACACGCTGGTTGGACAGCCTTACTAGTACGAGGTGGATACCTTTAAAAACGCAGGTAAGTCGGAAGGGGTAATGTTGCGGGTAGAGATGGAAACTTTGATTTTTGTAAAAGAGGTAACTTTGTTTAGGACAGGAGTTCTCAATCGTGGCCCTCGGCCCCCAAGAGGACCACGGAGTATTCTTTGAAAGGCCACAAGCGTGGGAATAAATGCATTTTTATTTCTAGACCGGGGCTAATATTACATTCATGGAAACACGATCTTTTAGTGTCACGGTCAAGGGGGGCACGACTTAGAAAAGGTTGGGAATCACTGGTCCTAAATTTTTGGCACGTCAACTCATGGTGCAACATGCTACGTGCCTGTATCTCTTCAACCGCGACTATAAATCAAACTATAAAACTTTATTTGCAGCTTTAACAAACAGAGAAGTTATAAGTGCTGCTTTATTCAGCGAAGACAAAAAAAACGTGGAATCACAAAACAATAGCTCTTACTTTAGCCTTATGAGAGCAATATCTCCAAAAAGGCCGCTTGATGAAGTATAATCTTCGTTCACGTAAATGGTTTCCACTTGGATAGTTTGTTCTGTTCCTTCGATTTCACTTAGATCATGTTCGCCGAATACAAGAAGATGTTCATCACCCCTAACGCAAACAACAAAATACCGAAGACCCAAAACAAACAGCAACAGAACAAAAACAATAAAATCAAATTTTGCTGTATTAACCGACGTGTGTTACGAGTGGCGGGGACCCATCTCCGTAGCTTAACGCCCGGGCATCACAGCTCCAACGAAGCGTCGCTGCGTTAGGGCACCGTTGGCAAAACTATGTCCGCTTTGACGGGCACGGGAATCAAACCCTAGACCCAGTAACGATAACCTTAACACCACACTAGCTAGCTGGCTGGTTACAAGAAAATAAACAAAAAAATGGATTTACTGCATCTGACTTGAGAGTGGTCCGACAACAGAGCGTAAATGCAGGGAGAATACAAGAAGAGCGACAGCCCAGCCTAAAACGCCGATGACAGCAGACAGTTGAAGGCTTAAATGCTAATCGCGTAGCATTAGGAGTTAAGATGTCCAATATTCCTGCATTATTGCATGGCGTAAAATCATAAAAGGAAATCGGGCCTCTTTAACAAAAATTCTTGATCTGCCCCCGAGTATACGTTATTAAACAATACACTTACCGTTCCACACAATGAGCAACCGTCAGGGCCCAATATGGTGCAATCAAAGTGGCCCCACAATAGAAACGCTGGTTTGTAGTGCTGTTTGCAATGTAGTAGACACCCTGAAAAACAATGGTGGGAAAATATAGTCATAATTTGGCAGCGAATCTAGAAATATTCTTGGGTGAAGAGCTTGGCATTGAAAAAAAGCTGATCTTACTGTGTTGTAGTTTAGATTTGTCGAATGGTTTCTCTATTAATATGATTAATTCAAAGCATGGGGGTCGGGGCTTGAACCATCGTATTAATTTGAATTTTCATCTGTAGTGACCACGATTATAGTTGCATGTTTAACAGTTATTAATTGGAAACACTGAGTATCTTTATAACCATCATAACGCAATCGTTGTTTCTATATATTTACTCTGTACGAGCTGACAAACGGATGTGCTAGACAATACCAATTCTGATGCAACTGCCCCGTTTACTTTAATTAAAATGACTCGAACGGTGCCTTATTCAAATAGAATCAAGTTAAGCACAATAGTAACGAATAACTTAAACATGTAACTATAATCGTGGTCACTACGCATCTTGACTTTGGTGCTAACTGTAGTTTTGTTGTGTCAAGCTTGATTTTCGGGACTAGACTTCGATGGAACTTTATTTTGCTAAATCGATATGGACCCAATGTAGCCCACATGCAATTCTGAAATCAATGCAGCTTTCTTTTTAGGTCAAAACGCTTCTTGATTGAAGAAATAATGTGGTTTAGGGTGCTTAGAACGTAACCCTTCAATAATTTGTCTTTCCAAGGCTTATTCTGATACAAGTATATTTTCCACAGGCCCTGTCGGGATGCAAACTGCAGACGTAGTTTTATCATCGTAGGTTCGAGTCCAAACGACGACTTTTTTTGCCAGAACCTACTCGAACGAATCAATTATGTAAGAATGATGGACGTGACAGAGGTGTCCTTCCAAAACGCCAATGTTTAGCCTTGCCAGATAAAATTTTGAACAAGAATTAGTTCTAAGAACTTTGGCCTGCATTCAACTGCCAACGTATGGCGATATAATCACGCGTTCGTTTAATACTCTCTTTTCTGTTTTACAAAAAGCTATTTCAAACGACACAATGGGACTCCAGACTGTGAGCATCGTAAAAGGAGGACCTTTCCCTATATTGTGATGGGAATATATTGCATCATCACTTATACGATTAGAGCACTTTGGCAGGGGTGAAGACGTTTTTGTCTTATGGTACCACACACAAAAAATTTTTGAAGGTCGATAAATTGATTTGCGGATTTTTACCCCAAACTACTGTAAACTCTTTCGACGGGCCCTTTTAAGGTCGAAACAGTGTATGTCAGGAGATTGAGTAGCCTAAGTATGAACTTAATAAATGAAACAAACAGACTTTTGCTGGTTGTGGCCTACTTACAATAATTTATATTTTGTCAACGGCTCAACAAGTAAACTTTACGGCTTGTCATTTACATTGTCCTCTTAACGATGAGCATCAAGCTTGGAAGTTGTGAATTCCTACATTAAAGTTATTGATTTGAACCGACTCGGAATCTACCCGACTGCCGCTCCAGAGGAAAACGTTCCGCTAATTCCGCCATCTATGCTGTGGATTATTACATCACCACATGTTGACTATTATAATGATTGACTCACCTGCCATGGCCAACTGTTTTCGATTGCTTGATTACCTCCGACGATGCGAAGCATTATCTGTCTTTTCATTCTATCCAGAAAACCTTCGCTGAATCATAAAAATTCACATTCGTAAAATTGTCATTGTAGTAGTAAAATGTACTCAATCTTGTGTAAGTGTTTTGCTGCTACAATAACAAGGGCATTGCCAGACCTAGAGAGGGTGAGAGCTAACTGCATTAAAATGCGTAACAAAAATTTAACTCTCCCCTTCTAAATTTTTGTTATGCATTTTAACGCAGTAGTCATTCGATACTTTAAGAATCAATGCGCTAAAAAAAACTACCAAGCAGCCTTCAATGTCGTTTTTTCAAAGACAGAATTTTCAGCTAAATAGCAAGTGCCACAATTCAAAGGAAAAATGTAGACCGGAGACACCCTGTTTCGGGATTACCTCGCTTATCAGCAGTGATGGAGTCGAGTACTCAACTTCCGAGGACGAGTACCACAAAAAACTTCGAGTACGAGTACAAGTACTGATATTGAAAAATGTACTCGAATACGAGTACCGTAAAAAAGTTCGAGTACGAGTACTTCTACAAAGTTTGTTGCAAAAGCATAAACGAATACGTTTTTTCAGTGTTTGGGATGTTGAGAAGGCGCATCAATTTATTTACGGGTTTTATTGGCTGTAGTTTGCAATCGAAAGTTCATCTTGCTTGTTAGTTTGTTACTTCTAGCGAAATCCAAACGTACTCGTGTACTCGGCGCTTTTTTGACCGAGTACCGAGTGCATTGATCTTCGAGTACGAGTACTAACCGAGTACCAGGGGTTGCGAGTACGAGTACCCCAAAAGTGGTACTCGAGTAGTACTCGAGTGCGAGTACAGTACTCGAGTACTCCATCACTGCTTATCAGTAATAACAATCAAGGAGGACTGTATCGAAAACCACTTAACAAAATTGGTCAATCTGTCGTTTAAGCACTTAATACAGTGAATAGAATAACAGTTGCAGAAGACAAAAAGTAATGAACAGGCAAATGGAGTTGGTTGGATTAATTCAGAAGGAAACAAAGTTAACATTATAAGTAATGTTGCTGCGGATAGGAACAGCAATCCACGACGGTTCATTCTCATGGTGAGCTCGTCAAGTGAATATAGCAAATAGAACGTTGTGCAAAAAGACACGGAAACATAGCGTGAAAAGACAAAAGAAATAGGAAATTAGTACCATTTCTAGGCATATTTTTTAAAGCTGGCGATTAAAAATACCTTTTTCTGTCGCTTTGATCTCTTTGCAATGATTTCTTCAAATACTGCCACTGCCAGTCAGGTATTTCTCGAGGAATCTCATGTCCATTGAGGTTTTCAGGGTTATCAAATGTCTTTGTTTTTGCTTTGTATCTACGTTGCTCATGGCCAAAGTTTGATGCAGCTCCAGAGTCTGATCTTTCAAAGAAAGTTGTGTCTCTTCGTCGTCTTACTCGTATAATTTCTACTTTCTGGTGTCGTCGGTAAAAAGCGAAACCATCTTCAGAACTAGCTTGGTTTGTAGTTGAGTCGATAAAGTTGGGAAACTTGATTAGTCGCAGTTGGTCTGGTGTGATTTCAACTACCTGTCTTGATCCAGGCTGTAGAAAAATTAGTGATAAGCTGAGGAGGAGATATTTTCCGATACAAGTCATATTCTTGGGTGTTTTTTTACCAGCACGAAGTAGGCGGCAACGTGATTGCGGCAAGAGACACGTGGCTGTAATTAGTGCAAGCAGTCGTGTTTTAGCAAGCTTTCACAAAACGAATTTGCGTGCTGTCAGTCGTGTCTTTGTAAAATCAGCGGAAGAATGTGTGCCGATATAGAGTGTTTCGTTGAAATTTGCTTTTGATATGTTCAACTTATTGCTTGCTGTCATTCACCAAATAGTAATGAATATTATTAAGCATTTTATTCAAGCCACGTAAAGTGCGCTTACTGTTTGCTGATTCGCGACTCGCGATGACGAAGACAAGTCGAAGCAAACTAGCGACGATAGAAAATTGTCATGTGTCTCGTATTGGTAAAACCTCACTGAATTATATCGTGCTGAGGTTACAGCTTCTCTGAAAGAAAGCCTTAAGCTAGAAATGATAGAAAACTTGCTTTAAACAAGATTAATTCAAGATCAACTCACATTAACTGAGCCTGATGAGAAATTACCAGCAGCTTGAGTTTGGTTATCACGGTTTGCGAGAGAAATAATTGTACCATATTCACTGCTTGTTCTTGGAGGAAAAGCAACCTGCCCACATTCTAAAAATCAAAAATTAAGAGTTTTTTAGATAATTATGCTAACTGAGTTGACGAGTGCTTCACAAAAGCTTCTTAAGTTCTGTACCGCCAATCAATTATTCAAGTTAAACTTTTGTAAAACTCAGTATCCACCGGAAGTTACCTCCACAAAAGCTTTCGTCACTTCCGTCTCCGCAGTCTTCTACCCCATCACAACGTTTTGAGGCCGGTACACAAAGATTGTTTCCACATCTGAACACATCGTCCCCACAGCAAACTGAGCATTCCCCATCACTGATTGTGACGTCATCTATCGCGATGTCACCATAGTAACTTGTGCCCCTCACTCCCTCAAAAATAATCTGAAATAACAGTTTATAGTTTTAACTTTTTTTTGGAACGCGTTGAAGAGCGTTACACCTAGACGCAATTTTTGAGCGCAGTGAAATTCAACGCAGCTTACATCGCTTTATCAACCCGTTAGACACCACTAATCTTATTGCAAGCACGGCACAAACCTGCAGTAGAAGCATTTACTTGATTGTTAGCCCCCTTACCCCCTCCCCCGAAAATCCTGGATCCAACCCTGTTATTGCGTGGCTGAGATAACAAAACTTTAAAAACTGTGTTTACACTACACTTTCGTGCCTGGTTACAAAATTAAAAAGCGCATACCCATATCGATCAGTCCCTTTTTTAATAACAAAAAAATTTACTTACTTGGTATGATTGACTGTCGTAAATGTCTACTTTAGCAAGAACCCAACGGTCTTCTTCATTCTCGGCTTCAATCCACAGTGGAGAGCCGAGCAAGGTCCTACGGTCGTCCACGTTCTTTTTGAAAACTTTTAGTTCTCCGATGTCGTCTCCATAACTGTGGTACCAAAATTGCAAGCATTTTCCTGTGAATAAACGGTTCTTTAGCGAGCAGGCAGTCATAATGTTGGTATCAGGTTTCGCGTGGTCTACCCAGAGCCTGGATATCTCGAGACGTGTCTCGGTCTCGAGACACGTTTTTGAGTGTCTCGGTCTTGCCATGCCAATGTCTCGTCTCGGTCTCGGACCGTGAAAGTCTCGGAAAATGGTCATGTCTCGATCGAGACATGAAAAAATTTTGGATTTGAAACAGCATTCAGGTCTTTGATACGGAAGCAACAAGGATACTGACCCGATGTATTCAAAGTAAAACATTGTGCGTGATTTCGCACTTTGCAAAAACATTTGGCCACATTTTGTTTAGACCATTTTGCTTTGTTATTTAGGCCTGCAGAATTGCTGGCTTTTGCTTTTTTTTTGTGAGCAGCATATTTGAAAACTGGTCTATTTCAACCACTAAGCACATGCATTCGATGGTAATCTACTCTAGACCAGGGATGTCTAACCTTTTAATTTATTAGGAACCCATTGCAAAATTAAATATTTAACTGGGCCGCAAAGCGACCAGAATTCTAATATTTCATATTATAGTTCTAAGAAAAAGAAATTAACCATTGATAGGTAGGCCTTGTACTGAGCCGCATTTTGCTGAAAGTGCATCTTTTTTAACAACAAAGAAAATTTTAAAATCCATTAATATAATTAATTAATATAATAATTAATCCAATAATGTTAATTTAGTTTTAACTTTTAACAATATGGCCTTCACTCAAAGACATAACGACCGCTAGCCACGTCTAAAACATTAATATATTTTTTATGGGCAAACGGTGTGTCAAATCAAAACATTTTCAAGAGAGTAACGTGTCATATGTCATAAAATTAAGATTTCTACAAATTTGTTCCCTATGAAAGATGCTATTCTCGTCTGGTTTACAATAGCTATCAAAAGATTATTCAAAGTAGTCCAGGCCCAAAAAAGGTTTCAAATCGAAAAAAGTGCAGGGATTACAGTTGCGGGAAATTTGGTTACCGACATGGGAAGTGCTTCCAGATTTGAGCTAGCTCTTTTTATAAGAAAGTTCTTAACCAGACAGATCTTCAAAAATGCATTGTGTCACAATGGCTTTAAAATGTTGATTTTAATTAATTTATTATTTATCAAATATAAAGTATTTTGATTAAATTTCATGAACACTCTCGTGCTAAATACTTGATAAACTTGCTAAAAAATTGTTTTAACGAAGGATACTGGGCTGCAATGCCGACATCCCTGGTCTAGACCAACATAGTCTACCAATGACTTTTTGTTTAAAGTTTTCTTGACATCTTTTTCGTTAGATTAAAAAGAACATTGGGCCGTGTAATCGTCTGCGAGAGGTATTGCTTGCTTTGCAAGCTGCAAGGACTTAAATCTTCTGTGATAATAAGCTGTTTCGTTGTTATTATGGTAAACTCGTTAAATCATAAATTGTAATCGTTAGAAGGATATGAGCAATAGTACAATTGTAATAGGCTACATCAGTTCATAACCGCGACGGCTTCATTGCTTCATTTGTTTTTGCTAATGTCATTTTGCTATAAAGTTATTTCGATAACTTGGCTTAGTAGAGCCCATACGCCAGAGTATTACTATCGTTTTTATATTTTCTAATTTTTGGCTTATAAAGTCTCGTGTCTCTTCTCGAGTCTCGTAACTTTAAAGTCTCGTCTCGAAGCTATGATGTCTCGTCTCGGTCTCGAAGCTATGACGTCTCGGTCTCGGTAGGTTCGGTCCTCGTTCCAGTTCTGGGTCTACCCCAAAAATAAAACCAGCTAGGGTCGAAAAGAAGCTGTGACGAGACGGAAGAACAACGCTTAAGAGCAGGGGAGGTAGCCACTGTGTGGGCAGTGATGGAATTCAAATTTTTAAGAACAGCGTCATTTGTATCAAACTCACCTACAAGTGTCCTCATTTTAGAAAACGCATTTGCTGCGGTCGCTTAACGTCCACAACAAAAAGCAAGAGCGGGCAAACCCTCGGAGTCCCAGCACTGGGTGTAGGGCAGGGCCGAATTGCAACGATGAGACGCACCGTTTCCATTCGTTTTTAGTGATTGATCTTTGAAAAAAGTCCTCATACGTCATTAAGGGTGCCAATGCCCCGTTCCCTTATGGTTATGTCACTGTTTGAGAGTGTGCTAGTAATCTGCTTTAGCAAATTATCCACTGCAAAGTACGCAGAAATTTTCTGATTGGTACTCGTGAAAGCTTTTCTACATTAAGACACGATTTTTATTGTAGACTCAGAGTTTTGGAGCCCATTTTCGTACGGCACCGATAGCTATATGTACAAAAAATGTTCAAGTATAGGCCTCTAACGTCATAGCAATAATGCAAAGAACTTACGTCTGTTTCCTATTGGAAGAACAACTGGACTGGTTAACACTGCTCTATCGTTTGGAATTCTGGGATTCGAAGTTTCAATATAAAGAAAATAACCGATGTTACTGCCTGCAAACAAATAGTGTTATTGAAAAACTCCCTTAGAACCAATGACAGGCTTTGGGGGAGGTGCATATGTGCGTTTTCTTCGAACGACGTGCAGTAGGAGCAGAAAAGTCACACTTCTTCAATGACTTAAATCTCATCTTATTTCTGCGCTTGTAAAATGGTATTTTCATCATAAAATGCCCCGGGAACCACACGACTCAAGGGCGAGAATGCATGATCTTTTTGGGGGGCACCTTGAAACATTGGAGCATTATTATCAGAAACTCGCCCCAAAAAAGCGTAGAACGTGCTTAGATCCCCCTGGAAACGCCGATGAAGCAACCTTTTGGTCTTTACCACGCAGAAATCTATTCGGAAAAAGCGAGGTGATTTAGGTTTTGTAGATTATTTTTATACTGCGCATTCGCTGCTGTCATAAGCAGAAAGTGTGTTTTCATTCCACGAGTTGAATAAACAAGTCAAATGCACTGTAAAGTGGGTCCATTACAATTGGTCGAGTCCCACCCCAAAAAAGTAAAATATAAATCACCGGCATTATGAAGCAAATATGTTCTGGCGCTACAAATCTCTGGGATGAAAAGCTCCAAAAACCTGGGGCGTAGCGAAAAAATTTAAAGGGGGGGGGGGGGGCATAAACTATACAAAAGTCATTAAAAGAGTCTGGCATATTTACGTCATGTAGCAACATTTGTTCTTTTGTTTCTAAGAAGTAAAGTCGAAATGGGGAGGGGAGTATGGCAAAATGCCCCCCTTAAAGACGCTACTGCCACAAGCTTACCTAATTTTTCATATTTACTTACCCCCATATGTGTGGTCATATTTCGGTCCTGTGTTCTGTGTTGGTGTTGCATGGCGAGTTCGAGTCCAATCAAAGTTATCAAGCCTTTTTTCCTGTTTCCATCCGCACAAGCCAGTTTGAAAAGTACAATTAAATATAGCTGGAAAACAAGGTTTCCATTTAGCAACAAACAAAGCAAGAAGTTAAGGTGGTTTACACCAAAAAAAACAAAATGGAGCCAAGCCTCGTTTGTTCTTTTATGATGTCATGCAACTTGGATTTACTTTGCTCCACTTGCTGACCTAAGCTGCATGATATCATGAATATACAAACAAAATTGCTAAAGCCATTAGCTTCCCCAGAAAAGTAATTTCAAACAAAAAAAAGCAAATTAACTGCTATTTCATAGCCTACCACTACAGCCAAATATAAAATGCACTTAATCAAAGCCACAAACAACCACTTACGGCATTCTCCCTCATTTAAGGTGATGTCATCAATAGCTATATCGCCAAGCCAACTATCACCCCGTACTGCTTCAATCATGAGCCTGGTCTCTCCTTGTCCCTAAAGTTATTGCATTGAAATTACTGAGGCACATGATAGCATCGCAAAGAAAATTCAGTAATGACATAGACAGATTTATAGGGCCTACGAAGAATCAAAAGTCGCTAGTAAATTTTTGGTTTTACATATTAATGCGTTGATGTTTCGATATCTCTGGACCAATGTTCCCTCTAATTTTTTGTAGTCTGTGTGCGCAGAAACTTTGGCGTGTGCGCACGTTTTTAGAAATGACTAACGTTTGTGCTACAACCCAGCTATTAACAACAAGTAGCGCAACTTCCTTGTTTATGTTACTGCTGGTACATTTTTCGCTCACGGTAGACGGTACATTTTGCGAAGAAATGTGTCCTTTTAGCAGAACCTAGAACAATTTTCCTCAACTTGCCAAACGAGAACATTGCTTCATGATGATATGTCTGTGCGCTGAATATTCATGCGTGTGCGCAGTCTCTGAAAGCCGTGTGCGCGCGCACAGCTTAGAGGGAACACTGCTCTGGACGTACCAAATTGCACGCTTTTTTTTTATTCTTAGTCTTGTGAAATGACCCTGGTCCGCCTTTGAACGAACAAAAAAAAACAAAAAACCCTGGCTTGGGTAATTGGTGCTGAAATATGTAACAGTTAGACGTCTTTCCGCTGAATTGTCATCGATTTAAAATTAATATTGAATCTAAGCGACATAACTATTGCTTTAAATTGTAAATTTTAACTAAAAAGGTCATTCTATAAAAAGTAACTGCAAATTGAATCTTTATTATACTCGCAATATTACGCCGAAGCGTGTGACGAGCGGCAGGGCCCATCTCTGCGGCTTAGCGCCTGGACAAAACAACATCGAAGAAACGTCGCAGCAGTGTCGAGCCGTTAATGACTATGTGTCCAATTTGACCGGCCTGGAAAACTAACCCAAGCATCCTGGGGCGGGAAGTTTTGGGCTCCAAAAAATCGACTCGTGTTTTGTTAAGTTAAAGGTTAGAAAACATATTTACAATCAAAGTAACTTGGAGATGTCTCCATGTGTTTCCCATTGGTCCTTTGTTTTTCCACAACTCCGTTTTTATCCATTCCACGGTTCCCGTTTCATTTAAAGGATTCAATTGGTAAACGACCAAACTGCCAATATCTGCGTACGACAAAAATGATTTTCAATTGAATGGCAAGTTATGGTCAAATAATTCAACTTAAAATACTACAGGGCATTGAGAAAGACTGCAAAGTGAGAATGTCTTCTAGTTAGTATGCCGCCATCCCCAACCTCCCAAAAACAATCTTGAAGCAGCTACTCTGATTCGAAATTGTAAAAACCAAAAGTTACTTTACTCGGGGTCACAATGTGCCGGCCGGTTGACGTTGTGCCAGCGAGTTTAACGACGATGTAATTGGCGCAGGAGTCTTGAGTTCGATTTCCCAAGCCAGTAAAATCGGAAGCAGTGTCGCCAACGGCTCGTTACCGCTGTGATGTTTGCCCGGCGCTAAGAAGAGGAGATGGACCCAGCCACTCGTCAAACGTTTCGGCGTAACAGCGCGAGTATACTGTAAATTTACGTAAATACTTTAACTCACAAAAAATGTGGCAGGCATTATAAACAGAAGCAGGCTTTCACACAAAGCTGAGAGTTCATTCAGCCAATTAAAGCACACCAAGGTATTTCAAAATTTCTTCAAAAAGTTTAGTTAGTTTTGTTGCTTGTCAGCAATTTACTGTACTGTTGAATATCATTTGTTACTCACTTGCGCCATGCATATGGTACCAGAGAGACAAACATGCACTGGTATTGATTGTAAAGTTTGGGCTGCGCAATCGAGCTTTGTCATTGAGAATACGTGGGGGAGATGATTCGATGTACGCAAACTGGCCTCCTGAAAATACACTCATGAATAAACCATGACTGATATAAAAGGGGTAAGGGGCTGAAGCAAGGGCGAAAACAGCAAAAAAATGAAGGGGGGAAATTCCTAATGACCAGAGATTACAAATATTACGTTATTCTATAAGAAGGACTTAAGCATACTTCAAACTAAAGATCGTCAAAAAGGGAACAATGCCCCCTCCATGGCTACTGGGCTCAGGCCCTACCCTAATATTTTGACGTACCGGTACATATCCTGCATTATAGTTTCGACATTCTCGTGGGCTACAAAATCGCAAGATCAGCACTTTTTCGTAACAAAAAAAAATAGAATAGGTCTTAACTTTTCACCCGTAACGGCCGCTTAGCTCTGTTGTTAAGTGCATCGGTGCGGAAGGTCTGAGGTTCCATTCCCAGTTCGGTCAAATTGGACACAGTGTCGCCAACGGCTCGCCATCGTTGCAATGTTTTTTAGGAGCTATGTTGTTTTGGCGCTAAGCCTCAGAGATGGGCCTCGCCACTCGTCACACGCTTCGACGTAATAGTTCGAGTGTAATGAAAATTTGATTTCTTATTTGAACTACGTGTTTGATCTGCTTTTTTTTTCACGCTTTGGAATATTGTCCGTTAAATTTTTTTTATAGTTATGCATTTTTATAATTAATTTGTTAAATTAATTGTTTTGAACTAGCAATTTTGCGATAAACATTTGGAATTTGAATTTTTAAAATGCTTCAAAAAAATTTCAATTTATCATCGTTTGCAAACATTTAAAATTCCACACAACAAAAATGATTTTATTAGTTTGTTATTTTCAACATAATTACTTTACAATTTAGAAGTACCAGCTATTGAGTGGTAGCCGTAGTAGAATGTGTAGGTTAATTAATTTTTGATGTCATTACTCATTTATGCCTTCAACCGTATCTAGAGTTTGCTGTTACAAATCCAGAGATTAGCGCAGAATTTCCAAATTTAACAAACTCATTGACGTGAAGATAGCAAGTTTTTAAATTTCAAAAAATTTTAACCGTAAATGGAAAACATCACACAGAAAAAAAGTACATTTCGTGATAGAAAATGCCAAAAAACAAGGTAGTTTGCATTATCTAATATCAGTATCGCAGCATGTAAATGTAAAGTGATCAAAATAGATTTTAAAACAACAAGATAAAACAACTTTCCTAATTCAAAAAATAGAAAACCACCAACTTGAAAATAAAATTTACAAGATTATTGCTTATTTAATTTCTTGTATAGCCTAGGTTCTATTTACTGTTTCTTATATAACACTTTACACCGGTATTTTTTATATAACCCGTTACGTAATACTTTGCATTTCGTTTTTTATGGCAATTTTCAGCTCTTTCCAAAGTTCGAGTGAGGCTTTGCAATGCGTAAATATACTTGCACTCTTGCTCTTTTTATGTGAAATCAGTTTATTTACGGTATTTGCAACTTGCCAAATTTTGCACAAATTTTAATTTCATGGATATAAATAAATTTCAAATTTGAATAAATAAAAAACGTATTAAAAATGGAACATACAAAAAAGACATTCCTACCTCCTGTATGGTCCTCATCAGGACCAGTGTTTTTAGTTGGAGTGTTGCCATTTACAGAAATACGAAAGTTGAAATCGTCGTTTCGAACTTGCCTCCACTGACAAAACGTGAAATCATCAAATGTGCAGTTGACTCTTAGGACTGTAGTAAAATAATAAAAATACTGTAGTTGTGGTCAGAAAGTGATACCTACTGGCTTACCGGTAGTCAATCAAAAATAACGTGAGGAGAAGCCCACGCTAAAACCGTTGGTTGCATGGGCGAATCAGCAATTTTTAGAAAAAGGAGGTTAAGAATAAAATAAGTGTTGATCCATCTTTTTTGATCGTGTAGAAGCATTGAAGTAGGCCTACTGATCTATTCATATGTTTAATTAAATATCATTTTAGAGGGTGTTAATCTCCCCAAGTAGCCCTCCTAAATGCCAGCCAAGACTTGGCTTTGCCCCCCACTTGCCGATTAGCGAAGAAGCTAAGGAAGCTTGGTTTCCTATCACTTGTTTATTGTTTTTGATTACGACAATCAGTTTGGTCAAGTTTGGTTATGTAGTGGTTAAAGACATCACTATCGGCGCTGTAAGTCATTGGTTCGATTCCAAAACCGGTCAAGTCACCACCACTGCGACGTTTCTTTGGAGTTTTGTTGCTCAGGCTCTAAGCCGCGGAGATTGGCACGCCACTCGTTACACGCTTCGGCGTAATACCGCGAGTGTAATGAAAATTTGATTTTGGCTTTGCTTCCCCTCCCCTTTAAATTTCACGTTTTTTAACATCGAGTAATCTATGAGCTAATTTAAACGTTTTCCTATTTATCTTTCTGCGAAAAAAATTTATGGTTGCCCCTCCTGGAAACTTTCCTTGCCTTAGCACTTGACTGCTTCCCCCATCTCCTCCCTTCAACAAAATTGTTTATTGCGTCAACACTTACAATCAGGTGGAACAGAAGGAGTGATGGGATGGGGAAGAGGAATTGTTGTATTTGTGGCTGGTGGTGGAAAAGTAAAGTTGCCGTCTGCAAAATGCAAAAGATATTAATTTTATAAGGAAATTGATTTGGGGTCTAAACCAAAATTATGATTGTCCTTAAACTCTCCTGGGCAACACAGCTCCGAAGAAATGTCGCGGCTGTGGTGAGCCGTTGGTGGCCCCAAAAATCGAACCCTCGACCTTCCGCACCGATAGCGTGTGCTTAACAACTCAGCTAATGTTCTAGAACTAATTTTAGGAGCTAAGCGTAACTTTGACAAGCTCAAGAGGAATTGAGCCCAAAACTCTTATTTTAGGTTACCCCCCAAAAACCTAACTTACAGCATGATGATGGTGAAGCTGTGATGTCATCAACTGCAATGTCCGAATAAAAGTCTGAACCTTTTGTTGCGCGAATAATGATGTCATAATTGAATGGTTCACTAATATCAAGTCGAATCCGTTTCCAATCCGTATCGTTCACGCTCTGTTCTCCGCTTATATTCCATCGAGGAATAAACCTGCAGTGCAATCATTCAATCAGCTTAAACGTGCTTTTTACTGATGCGTGGTAGGCGTTAACGCGGCAGTTTTTTATCGCACCTTGTAGGCTATTGTTTTACTGTTTACCCATCCCGCAAAAACCTGCTGCCTACGTTCACTAACATCATAATGGTTGCCTGGAGTTGCGTAACAATAAACCAGGGGCCTTTAGAACAAGTAGAATCACTGAAAACAGGTATTACTACACATCTATGCAATAAATGCACCTTAATGCGGCATGTAGTTTTTTTGTAAGCGGCATCATACGTTCTCGCAATATTACATTAACTGGAACGTGTTTCACCCCAAGGCGCAACCGTGAGGGCACAAAGCTAAAGCCTCCCTTCTACTTTTATTCATGTTCAGTGTCGACAAATTTCACAGGCCTAACTTATACCGTAACCCGCACTTTCTCTAAGTAAAGTTACTCTATGCCTTGTTGTGCAAACGCCATTACTGTACCGGTACATTGAAATACTCCTCTTTTAGCATGTTTTGCTTCAGCCCACCTTCCCCCCACTCTAGTTTGGTTACTCTTTGGCGTTTGCAGTGTTGCATGGCACTTAAAAACCAAAAAAAAAAGCCTTCCATTATATTGTATATATAGAGCCAAAAAGAAAAACTAAGCCTAAATATTTTCTTTAAACTAGAGAGTCACCGCAAAGATAAAGATGATTACTCTGGTCTTGCTTACTTCTCAGCAATTTTTACTCCATATTTACAGTGTTTCCAAAAAAGAAGTTGTCTTGGAGAGATTTGAAAAGTAAGACTGATTGAAGTATAATAAATTTTAGAAATAGGAAATAAAATTGCAAGTAATAATTGGAAACACTGAAATTTCCTTTGTGTTCTAAATGTAAGCGAGAAACGAATACTAATGTCAATTTCCAAATAGCAACCTGTTACTGGTTGATGGCGCAGTTAGCACTTCCAGCGTCCCCATGGTGGATCCCCTCATGTGGTAGTAAAATGTTAGACATAGTTGGGTTGCGAATGGAATAGTCGGACTCCGTAAAATACCTTCGTCTCCCCATGCAGCTGGAGTGGACGCTTCAGTGTATATGTACCAGCCACCTGTAAAACGATGGTGATATCACGGCTTAAAGTATTACCGGGTAGACCCACAAAATGAAAATCAATTTTTTTAATGTTTTAATTACAAAATTAAGAGCAAATAATACTGGAAACATTTAAATTTTTCCAGACGTCGCGATTCACGGTTAAACCATTGTCAATCTTTATTCAAATAGAATCATGTTCTGCAGTATATTCTATTGTATTTATATTCTATTTCATATTATATTATTCAAACATTCTATTTGAATAGCATTGAGAATGATTTAAGTGTAAATCGAAACGAAGCAAAAAATTCAAATGTTTCCGATATTATTGGCTCTTAATTTTATGATAAAAGTATTCAAAAGCTCCGTAATTATGGTGTTCCAAAACTTTTATTGATCGTTTCACCCTCTCCCGAAAATAAACTTTGAACCCTCCTCTGATATTTAGAACTCTGAATCCACAACCTGTAAGTTTGTTCGAATAAAGTGTATTATGAGAAATTAAAAAAGAAATGATTTCTTGCGGAATGAGAGTTGAAGCTTTTACGTTCAAAACAAAATTTTTACTATCATGGCAGGCGATTCGTTTACAAGAATTTAGCTCAAACAGCTTAGTAATCTAATTCTTTGTTTTATGATAATAAAAATTTTGTTTTAAACGTAATGTTGCTTACGAAGTCATATAATTCATAATATAAACAAGCTAACACACTGTAAAGAATAGGAATTCATTTCGTATAATCAAGTTTTTAAAGTTTTTTCATAAAAAAGGGAAATAATGGAAGAGCTTACTTGTGGAGGTGTGGTCGAATCGTGGACCAGTATTGCTCGACTTGGTCATTCCTCGATTTAATCTCCATCGAAAGTGGCCGGTGGTAAAACTCCATCCACAAGTTGTTTGGTTGTCGAAATTACAAGATAATAAACCAAAAAGACTAGAATCTAAAGATATAAAATCTCAGCCAGGGGTTTTTATTTGAGGGGCATTAGCCCCTTATAGGGCTACTACAAGCGCATGATTTATTACTGGTAATTTACCACTCGGACGGCTGTAGCTGCTAAGAATGAAATACCGACAAAATTTATTGCTGAGCAGGGAGCCACTGCTGATGAGAGTTTCTAGAAAGGGTTCACAAACCGTAAAAGGTTAAGAACCACTGGTCTGGGCAGTGAAAAAGATTTTTTAAAGCAAGTTTCGAAGAAAAATCTAAGTGGAGTTGAGCCATGCTTTTTTTTTACAATGACCAGCCATTTGGCTTAGCAAGGTGAGCGAAATGAAGTCTAGCTGCTTGCCATTATATCGGCGCACATAACAAGGGATTTTGCATAATAATTCTACGTCAGAGGTGCGTTTGCTAAAGCGCGGCAGGCGGCAACGCGGCAATGTTTTTTAAGCTTTGTTCTGTTTTTTGTTTACTGACTGGCGACTACGCAAAAACATGTTGCGTTTATTTGGTTTAATTGTCGCGGCGCGTCGGTAAACGCATTGTAAGACGTAAATGCCACTACAGGGGTGGGCAAACTTTTCACGCGAAGAGCCGCATTTGAAAAAATTTTAAAGCCAAGGGCCGCACTGATTGGAAGAGCAAAAAAAGGTCTAAACTTCCTCAGTTAGATGTCCTATTTTTCACTGACATTCAAAAGTTTTCGGCTTGATTCACGGTAAGCCCGTGGGCCGTAGCTTGCCCAGCCCTGTGCTACAAAAGACATAGGCAGAAGCGTACGTAGGGAGAAACTGTGTCATACCTCTACCCCCCCCCCCCTTTTGAATTTTCCTTTTTGTAAAAAAAAAAAAACAAATGTGGCTAAGAGACTGAAATATGCCAGACTCTTTCGACGAATTTTGTAGTGCATACCCACCTTTTCAAAATTTCTCGCTACGTCACTGGGCTTGCTATACTAAAACCAATGTCATACTTACTGAATAAAGCCATCATGTTAATGGAAATATTTGTAGATCTTCCTTTCAAAGAAGCTGTTGTTACTTCTGGAGCATTAGTGGATTGCATCATTCCCATTCCGTTTGATGACGTGCAGCCAGTCAATGACACGTCATCAATTGCTGCATCACCATGAAAATCAAGCCGTTCTCCTTCAATAATTATCTACATAAACAAAGCCATTGTATTTAAAAAATCAAATCTTCATTATACTCGCGGTATTATGCCGAGCATGTAACAAGCGGCAGGGCACATCTCCGCGGTCTAGCGCCTGGGCAACACAGCTCCGAACAAAATCAAAGCGGTGACGAGCCGTTGGTCATGCTGTGTCCGATTTGAGAGGCCCGAGAATCAAACCCTTGAGCTTCCGCGCCGGTTGTGATGTTCTTACCGACTACTTCAACTAGCCGGTTCTCAATTGTATTTACGTCAACCTAAACGTGTGCAAACTGTGCATCAAAGAATTATGTTAAAAAATAAACTGTTGACCAGCTTACATGAAACTTTCTTGAATTTCGAACAAATCTTGCTGGAACTGCTACTTCTCCAAGCAACCAGTCGTGCCCTTGGTCACCCCCACGTTCCCAAGCAGCTCTGCGGTTTGAAGTTTCATTTTCAACGAAAAATACCCGGATGTTGCCCATGGCTGATCCATACATGTGATACCTAAATAATCAGGGGCAAATCAGGATTTATAGGGGAAGCTAGGAGTTAAGGAAATGCTTATTTTTCAGTTTGTGCGTCGACACGTCAAAATGGAAATACTATTTTTTTTGGAGGAGGCTTGACAGTTTTAGCCTCTCCTCCTGGAATCTTCAAAAACCAACAAAACACCAAAGACTTGGAACTCTAAACAATACCAAAAAAAGCTAATTTGTAATACAAGGAAAGACATTAGAGTAGAATAAACATCCGCGAAACTAAGCAATTCGTTGTACCCTCTCTGGATTATTATTATTATACATATATAAGCGGCATTTTTAAACAAAGAATTGGCAACATTAAACTTGGGATGCTAAGTAGAGATGGCACGGGCTGCTAAGAGACCCGCCAACGAGCCGTTAACCGGTCTTTTTACTGGTCCGCTAACGGCCCGGTTCTATCTTTGTTTATTACTGGGCCGCTAAAGAGCCGCTAACACTTGAAATCCCTTTAAGTTTGATTGATGTGATTAAAGAAAGGGCTTTGGGCGGGCTGGGCTTTATTTTTAGTATGAGTTGCCGGGCCGGTTACGGTTACTGGGCTAAAGGTTCCGGGCCGTGAACGGTCTGGGCCTCAAAAAAGTCAGCCCGAGCCATCTCTAATGCTAAGAAATAAGAATACGCACCAAAATCTAAACATAGGAGTTGCGTTTCGGATACATCGAATGGGAGGAGAAATTAAACGAGCTTTATCCCCTTCATTTCTTGGAAAGGAAGTTTCTATATAGAGGTATTGGCCGTCTAAAAACGTAAAAAAATTTTATCAATAGAAAAGTTTGTCTATTAATCGAGCCATAATAAAGGTTATCTTGCAGCATGCATTGAAAGCCCATCGCAAGATTTGACTAATTTTTTAATTGTTACCGAAGCAAAAAAAATTCCAGATAGCTAAAAAGAGAGTTGTTGTTTTTGAAGTTTTTTTGCAAAAAGGAAATCTTTAAATGAAGGTGAGATATAGAGAAAAAAAAAACGACGCAATAGCGAGTGTCATTAGTCTCTTTTTTTTCTTTTGACGCCTTCTAGCAATTTAAAACTATAGGTGTTTTATCTCTACCTTTCCTTCATTCTGACGATTTTTATTACGTATCAGAGGAAAAGCTTCGAGATTTCAAAACCTTTTTGTGGCCATCTCCAAGCCCCACACCAACTTCTACCGGTACTTTAAAAATGTTTACTCGATTACCTATAGGCTTGGTGAAAATTTTACCATAAGAAACGGGGAAGATTTTATATTTCTCATTTTCGGGTCCATAGGCGTACCAGAATTTCTAATTAGGAAGGGGGACTAAAATTCTACTAACACCGAAAATATCGTTTCAGACACCGTTTGAATTCTGTATTGTTTTAAGTAATGTTGCACAAAGCATTTGTAAGCGTTTTCAACTACCTTTTAGAACTACTCGACTGTTCTTACAATAGACAAAACTGACAGCCGGGGACCGGCGGTATTAAGGGTCCTTATTTATTCATCTTCGCACTGGAAGTATTTATTTTTGCAGTTGAAATTACTTTTATTTCCCCGTTTGAATTTGATTTTTTACTGCTGCTTGTAACAATCCCTGCATTTCATAAAAGCGGTTACGTTTCTACCTGCGTTGCCCAAAGTGTGGTCAGTGGTCGGACCAGTTTTCTTGGTGGGCGTTTTTCTTTTTTTAGGCAACCAATTGAACTGGTCTCCGGACATCTGCGACCAGCCGCAAGTGTTGTTTTGAAAATCACAATCGATTGATACTGCACACAAAAACAAAGTAAATAAAAACAAAGTAGTTGAAGACATTAATTAGATTTTTTTTTTTTTGGAGCAGACGTTTCTGTTTTTTTCAAAAACATTTTTAGCTTTTTATTTACTGGTCCTCCAAAATAGTTTCTTAAAATTTTGTGTAAACCCAGGTTTTGGGTTCGATAAGGGTTATTACTATAGAATGGGTTTTTGGAAAAAAGCTTGACGACATTTGTGAACCCACACAGGCGTAGTGCATGGCAACATTCGACGTCCCGTCAAAGCACAGTATCTAACACTATTGGGGCATACGAAGTCCAAAAATCTAATATTGAATCATATTATCGAAAATATATCTGGGAATTCTGCTCATTAATGCTTTCTAGCTCTAAAATGAAAAAGTAACATGACAGCATAGCAAACTATCTTTGAACCAAAGCTAAAAATGAGGAACATTTATTTAATTTCTTACACGCTGAATAAATTACTATAGTTACTCGATTAAATCCAATTTAAACTAATTCAATTTTTTCGCTTTGAAATGTTTGTGGCATAAAAACTAAATTTTGGCGCATTTTTTTCTATCATTTTTCATAATTATTTTGTTTTGACGGAATTACAAGTTTCTTATTTACAATAATGGAAACTTTTAATATTTACGTAAATTATTTTGTACTTACTATTGGGACACGTGTCTGGAGTTAATAACACGTCATCAATAGCAATGTCCCCTAAATGGCTTTTTCCTTTTACTCCTTCAAAAATCACCTGAAAAAAAGGTGTAAAATTTTGTAAAAATCAGTTTTTTAAGGCGCTTTACGGACCCAAGTTTCATTTCTAGTGGCCCAATTTAGGTCTCATTTTTAAGGTCCTAATCACCTAAATAAAGTCACTAAATTTAATAAAAGTTATAAAAGAAATTGGCATTTGTTATTTTGGTTCCCTTCTGGTTTATTTTAAGCGAGTAATATTTTGCTTAAAACTTGTTAAAATAAAAACTTGATGCGGTTTTTCGACATTTTTTACATAATTTTTTCAAATTTTGAAAGTATTGAAAAATTTTGATATTAATGCTGACAAACTACCGCGAAAAAGTATAATGCAAACTATACAATGTAAAAAACTTTGCAATATTTTACAAAGCCTGTCAAAATTACAATGTAAATACTGTATAGCAAAACGTAAACTCAAATTTTTGCATTGAACAAAAACATTATCAAAATTTCATTCATCTTTTTATGTATTTTCCATTAAACTTCCGCAAGCCGCTTTGAAACTTTGTTTACTAATAAAATTTCAGCAACGTTAAGAACACGATTCGACGTAAACGATCATATAGCTTTTATAAATAACTGATATAAAGCTATTTTTAAGCTTAATACCACAAAAATCTATAAAAAAGTGTACACACTGCACAGCTCTTTCATGTCAGTGCATCAACGTAATTATTTGTGAACAAACCCACTAGGTGGCAAAATGCTATAATTTAGTAAATTTATTTCATTATAAATTCATTCTAAACTTTTAAGAATCGCCGGTCGATTAGCTCAGTAGTTAAGCACACGCTATTGGTGCGTAGGTCTGGGGTTCGATTCCCGGGCCGGTGAAATCGGACACAGTGTCGTTAACGGCTTGCCACCGCTGCGACGTTTTTTCGGAGCTGTGCTGCCTAGGCGCTAAGGCGCGGAGATGGGCCCCACCACTTGTTACACGTTTCGGCGTAATATCGCGAGTATTTTAATGAAGATTGTTTTTATTTTGATATTGACAATAATCACCGATTTTCAAAACTTTTTGGCATTTTGGTGTATGTAATCTAGAGTGTTGCGCGATGGTTGCAGATCCTTCAAGACGTGCTTGATTCACGGTCGGGGCCGATGGCATATACACATTCAGATGACTGCTGACTCAAAGAGCGCAAGCTTACTTCGCAGTCTCTCTCAATTGCTGTTGTATTTTCAGGTCAATAATTTAGAAACAATCTGAATTTCTTTCATATTAAAAATTTTGGTGTTTTTGTTTGCACTTTACGTGAATACGACCCAGATACGTTAAATTGGAGGCGTTACGTCGAAGCCTGTCACTAATGGCGGGGTTCATCTCCGTGGCTTAGGGCCTGGGCTTCACAGCCCGAAGAAAGCGGTAAGGTGCGGTTGGCAACACTGTATCCAATTTGACCGACCGGAAACTGAACCCCGGCCCTACTGTGCAATAGCGATGCCGTCACTCCTACAACAATTTTACCTCGGAAGGTAAAGTGACAGCAAATTCAATCCATTGCCTGTTCCACCAATCCTCATTGTTCCTTGCGGATTGAAGTCGAAGCGTTTTCTCCGTGGACCAAGGTCCGGTAAGGTGAAGAAGAGTTGTCATTCGTGTTGAGGAGCGAGTTTTTAAGTAAACATTGAGGTCTCTTACATCTACTCCATGCATGTGATGCCAGAAGCTGAAACAACAAGAATATTTTCGGAGGTCGCAAAAAATTTTCAAACAAGCAAAAACACCTAAAAATTTTCAAAAATTGGTTTTACATGATAAGACTTGAGGCATTCTGTTTCGGGATTACGCCCCTCATTAGTGATAACAATCAGGGAGGACCATATCAAAAACCACATAACAAAATTACTCAATTTGGCGTTTGGACATTCCATACAATGAAAAGAATAGCGGACGCAAAAGACAAAAAGTTAAGAACATACAAATAAGGTTTGTTAGATTAAGTTGAAGAAAAACAAAAACAACATCATGAATAGCGTTGATGCGTATGAATTTACACTCCAAACTACTCTGAGCTCCTCTGATAAAACCTAGCAAAGTCGAAACAGTGGCTGACAGATTGAACAATACTCTACGTATTCAAGTATTGGTAGCATCCAATAAGTGCCAGATTTACTGTAGATAAGTCCCGTAGCCTGTGGTTGGATTCAAATTCTTTGGCAGCTAGTTCTACTGTATTACAAAAGTTAGATTTTCAGCCGGTTCTGTTTCAATTAATGGTACAAGTATAAACAGCAATGCTGGTCGGTTCGCTGATCTAATAAACTTCCGTGAGACTGTTTTATAGTACCGGTGCGAACCGGTTGAACCCCACCACTGTCCGTAAGTGTATAAACTTCTTACGCATTCTTTCTTAAAATGCTAGAGTAATTCCGGGAGAGATGGCCATCGAAGAGAGATGGCCATCAGCCGCTATTTTCTCACTAAAAAACTAGCAAATTTCAACAGCAATTTCAGACATGTTGCTACACCATGCATGCGCTGATTTGAAACTGACAATGTCAATCTAGCGTCGCATGGAAAACTAAAAAAACAGCGGCTAGTGGCCATCTCCCTTCGATGGTCATCTCTCCCGTAATTACTCTACCATTTAACAATGAAATTTGGGGCGCAATTTAGCAATTTTTTAACATTTAAAAATTTCCAAAATTTTTATTATCATACTGAGCATTGTGAGCAAGAGCGAGAGAAATTTGCAAGATTGGAATTTTTGAAAAGTTTTGTTACGTGTTTTTAAAACTAGCCGGACAAATTAGGTACGCTTGAAATATTTTTTAACCTACAGTATACCTACTAGTTAGATATACCAAAAACAAAGTCAAGAAATGATTATTTTAAATTATAAAACGGCATTATTCATTATTTAGCGACAAGATAATTAAAACAAAGGTAAAAATTGTTTTCAATAAATTGTTTACAAAACATCGCTTAAACGGGATTTATAAAACAATTAATTAATTTTTGATCAACGAATCATCTTGTCTCTGGATTTACAATGTGTTATGTATTCGAAACTTCATATGATTGGCCAGTAAAGTTACAAAAACAAAATTCACACGACACTTAAATACCTAGAAAATCTTCAAATTGACACAACACTGTGTGGGCTAGATAAAAAATTTGACAAAATGTTTTGGCAAAATCACTGATTCACCTTCTGCCTCTAAACAAAAATTCAAAATATGCATGATAAGGTAGCTTAGTACAGAAAATTAACTTCAAGCATTCGAAAGAGTCTTTTAAACCAGCTGTTTCATCCTGGTTTCTCATCAAAAGAAAAAATTAAGTTGGAACGCAAATTTTATTGAAATAAAGTGTTAAATAAACACGTATTTAACCAAGTAAAATATCACTAAAATGTTATCCCGATTGCATTAGGGTTATGAGCTCTAATAAAGGTGAAACATAACAGGGTTTATTTAGTAAGTCTTCAAGGCCTACCATTTACCCTGTTATATTTCATACATATAGACTTACATCGGCTCCTCTTCATTCATTACTTGTAAAATCAGGCCTGCCATTGCCGACACATGCCAACTAGGCTAACTGCTCAATGCTAAGCCTGCAGTTGCAGGGGCTTGAGTATGTATAGCTGAAAATTGCATTGAAAACGCTGTCAGCTCGGTGGCCGAGTGATTGGATAGGTAAAGCTCTCAAGCACAAGGTCCTGGGTTCAAAACCTGAGTCTAACTGATGAGCGGTCAAACCGCGAAACTAGTCGCAAGATTTGGTTTATACAGCGTTTATTTAGGAAGTCTTCGAGGCCTACCATTTACCCTGTTATATTTCATGTATATAGACTTACATCGGCTCCTCTTGATTCATTAAAGGTGAAACAATTATTACAAATTGAATATTCTTTTATGCAAATCTACTCTTATATGTCGCAGAGTTACTTCGTTCACATGATCCTTTTTTGGGAGTCAAAAGTTCACAGTTTTCTGCGTCACAACTGCATTTATGATGTCATTGTTTCTTTCAATAATGATGTCAAAAATTTCATTATGATTCAAAAAGCCAAACGAGTTTTGGTCCTCAAAAATATGCCCAAAGTTCGCGAACACCAGCAACAATAGGCCCATATAGCGTACGACTTACCTTAAGCAATAGACTCCAGATTCTGTTATCAAGGGGCTTTTAATTCGAGCACGGTCCCCAATTTGTCGCGGGGATGTTGTCTCAATGTACAAATACGATCCCTGATGAGGATCTGAAAATATTATAGGTGAGCGAAACTTCTACAGATACTGCCCTAAAAAAACCATTGAAGCAACTCAAAAAACATATAGGCCTATATCAGGGGTCGGCAACCTTTTGCACTTAAAGAGCCAAATTAGTCCGTTTGTTACAATACGAAACCCAGCTGGAGCCGCAAAACTACCCTCAGGTCCAAAAATTTCAGTTATTCCGAAAATGCTTCCCAAAAAAGGTCTTTGTTTACTTCCAAAATAAGCCACAATTGGGGGTTCAAAGAGCCGCATGTGGCTCTGGAGTCGCAGGTTGCCGACCTCTGGCCTATACCATAAGTAGTTGACTTCAACCACACAATAAAAACGTCTCACAGAAAAAAAAATTTCTACGATTGAGTTAAACAAAATCACAAAATCAAAGCTGATATCGTTTTTGAAACTTAACTTTAATAGTCAGATTATGGCCAGTATATTTACGACTATTTTACAAACATTTCGGTAAAATCTTATACTATCATCAGTGTAAAACTATTCTAACCTATAGTGCTTCTCTAGTTTTAGATATCACGTTTACTTCATATGTTTTACAAATATCTACCAAACGATCAAAAAAAGCTTGCTTCAAAGACAATTTTTGCAATCTTTTGCTTTCAGATAAGCTTAAAATTAGAATATGTTGCAGCTCTGACTGTTACAAATCCCCGAAACCGGTAATTACAAAAATACTAAACTGCATTTACTTTAAACACAAACGGAAACACTGAAGCATGTCATAAATTGCCATAAAGCAAAGCGAGAGAAAAGTAAAACCGCAAAATTCTAGGTAATAAATTTGAAATTATTAGAAAAAATGTAATATATTTTGCAGTTCACATTATCTTCTGCAACTTGATTTTTAAAAGATAATTTAGAAAACGGATACGTCGAGATTAAAATAATTATCATTTGATCTTATAAATCTGCAAATAGATGAGTCAGATAAATGTTCCCGCATTAGTATATACTGTAAAAAGACTAATATAACTTCGGAATTTGCAACAGAAAACAGCCCTGTGCATTACTGTCTGCTCTTGTTAAAAACCTATCTGACCGAAGATTAAACCGTATTAGATCCGCCTCTGGAGCTGTAGACTCGGGTTTGATTCCGAGTCGGGTCAAACCAAAGACTTTAACATTGATATTCACAGCTTCCCTGCTTGACGCTCAACACTATCAAAAGACAGTGTATTGAACAAGCTGGCAAGTTTACTTATTGTGCCGTTAAGAAAGGCCTTTAGCAGGATTTCCCCAACGTAGAGAGCTAGACATATTGTCGGCAATTCCTAAGCAAGCTCGTCATAGCGCTTCGGTCATTTTCTCGATATAGAATAAAAAGTCGACCAACTAAAACTTACTTTGAGTGGTGTGGTCCCAAGGTGGTCCAGTATTACCAGATGGTGTCCTCCCACTGTTTTTTGTCCATGTGAATTCGGCCAAGGTATCGTTTGACCAGCCGCAGTACGAAGAATCAAAATCACAAGAAAATCCGGAAGGGACAACTGCATTGCCTGAAACGTAAAAGTGAATGATATTTCATCAAAAGTTGAAGCAAATTCCTTAATTTTTTTTTTTTTTGATTTGCTTTAACTTTTTTACTTTTTAATTTTGTTTTTTCATATTTGGTTTGCCTTTTTTTTTTGAATTTTTTGTTTGTTTTGCATGATGTTATTTTTTCTAACATGTTGGTATACTTGGCTTGTCACTTAGCAATGTTAAGTAAACAAACAAATAAATATAAACCTTAAAATAGCTACAGGGGTAATTTCTGCTGATCCTACTAAAGTTGTATAAAGAGGACTTAAACTGCCGAAAAAAAGTAGCTCTCCGATTGAAAATTTAATCACATCACTGTTCAGCGACAAGGCTTGGCTGTACCGGGAGCAAGTGGCAGATCCTACGAGACGGGTTCGATTCACGGCTGGAATCGACCGCATTTGACGTATATTTCGGGTGGCTACTGATCTGAACAGCGCAAGTTCACTTCGCAGTCTCCCACAATTGCCTTTCAATTTTCGATTATAGTTTGAAGAAAACAAATTCAGTTAAAAAGTTTTTGCAGTTTCGATTGAGCTGATTCACGTTTGCATTTGAAAACAGTGATATATGAGTATAATTTGCAGCTGAAAGTAACAGCTGTTGATCTGACTTCAGCTAATAATGATTTAATCCAACAAAACTCAGAAAATAGCTCAGCTCAACACATTACGTAAACTTAAAAGCAGCGACGCGCCCTAACGTCAATTAACGTTTTATGATGTCACAAAGAGAGTTGCTTATTAGCAAAGATAACTAGCCGTTGTTTCATGGCGTTATTTTTCGAAACATACGGATTATCGAAACTCGTAACTAACAAAACCGTGTAAAACCGGATTTACAAAACTCCAGAAATGCTAAAATAGGGTATTATAACATTAAAGGGATGCGGCATTGACAAGGCTATCAAAATCCTTTTTACTGCTGCCAATAGTCATCTTTTTAGGATCAGGTAAACCAGCCATAAGTTCTTAAAAAAGAAGTGCAATTTTCCTCGAACAGCGAAAAGGCGTTACGGATTTACTGTGTAGTCAAAACAAAACGTATTGTGCCAAAAACCAATATTCCTTTTCATGACTGGTAAAACTTGAAGGAAAAATTTTATTTGCTGAATGTCATGTTGATACAGTCTATCCATAATAATACGCTTGAGTATTTAAAATTATTTCTGACGGTTTGAAAACGAGGAAAAAACAGCAAATCTTTATTATACTCGCGCTATTACGCCGCGAAGTGGGGCGTAACGAGTAGCGGAGCCCGTCTCCGCGGGTCAATGCCTGGCCAACACAGCTTCAAAGAAACGTCCCAACTGTGGCGAGCCATTGGGGACACTGTGCCAATTCGACCGGGCGGGAATCGAACCCCAGACCTCTCTCACCGATAGCGTGTGCTTAGCAAATGAGCTGTAATTAGGATAATGTCAATACAACGTGATACATTGCAGCTTAGGTTTGTAGTTACAAAGGGTTGCAACATCTCTTTGTGGGATTGAGCAGATGCTAACTCATTGCGGTTGGTTATAGGTCTACACGCATGCAAGGTGTTATTCATTCGCGTGAAAAAGGTCAAACTGCTTCATCTTACGCAGAAATCTTCAGAAGTGTCTTATTCAAATAGAGTTTAATCTTATTCAAATAAACTGCCTGGTTTATACGGTCTGTTCTTCATCAATTCTAGAAAAGAAGCAAAAACTAGTTGGCGATTTAGGGTAAGCTTACAGCTAGATCTGTAGCCTGGGAGAGGGAGGGAAACTCTGGGACATTGATTCTCTTTTTGACGCGTAGGGATCTATTTTTGAGAACAATCACTTAGGGTAAGTGAAAACGGAGTCTGATTCTTTAAATTCGGCCCTGCCCCCCCTAAATTTTTCGCTGGCTACCTACCAGCTTACAGCAAGAAAAAAGCCAGGAATAATTTCCTTAATGTTGCAAGAAATCGGTTAAAAAGAAAACTTGCTTGATTCGTCGAACTGTACTGCCTCTTCCGAATTCAAATGCTACATAAATAAATAACTGAGGTTATTTTCAAATTTTATTGAACTGAAAATTCAACAGTAATTGAGGGAGACTGCGAAGCAGAGCCGGCGGCAGAGCAGTCGACTTAGGGGGGCCAAGCGTTTATCAGGGGGGGCCAAAATTTGAACTTAAGCACAAGTCTTCAAAAGGGTAAGCTTGTTGATTGGGGGACCAAGCATGTCAATTGGCCCCCTTTGGCGCCGGCCCTACTGAGAAGTGAGTTTCGCTCTTCGAGTCAGCAGCCACTCGGTAAATACGTCAAATATGATCAGCTCCAGCCGTGAATCGAACCCGTCACGTATAGAATCTGTCACCTGCGCGCGGTACCGCTGATAAGCCATATGTCGCTGACATTATGTTATATAACGTTTTACAGCTTTTAATTTGCACCTATCCTTCACTAATTTGATTATTAGTTAATTTTATGAGTATTCGTGTAATTACACGCCCACTACTTTAATTACAAGCAAAATTAGGGAAACACAGTTGTTGGCGTGTTCACAAAAGTACAAAATAAGATAGGGGAGTTTAGTGAAAGAAAAAAACTTAAAGTAAGAAAATCATATTACCGGTATCAAAAATCAAAAATAACTACCTTACCGGTGTTTCGAACGTAATTTACGTGAGAATAACATGGCGTGATAGCCTAATAATTTTAATTAATGGTGACGTATTGAACCGATTTAGCAAAAAGTGAAATTGTTGAAATTTGCCACTGGTAATCTTATTTTTTATATCGTATTACTAAAAAGTATATAACCGTTTATAATACTGACTAGAAACACTTTAAAAACAACTTTGACACATGAGGAAAGTGAAGACGCAGTAATTCTCAAAACTGGAAGTTCATTTTATTGTATTCCAATTTTTGATCAGAATTTTAAAAATTTTCGTATTTTTGACATTAACATCTTGATATTTTCTTAAGAATAAATACAGTAGTTAAATGACATTTTGTTGTAATACAGCGTGTCCCAAAAAAAATGACATCATTTGAGATGCAAATATCTCAAAAATTATAACTCTAAATCAATAAAACTTGACAGGCATATGAGTTGATATAATTTATTTTAAAAGATATTGTCATTTACGCTTTGTCGGCAGTACAACACACGTACCTATTGATTTTCAGAAATTCACAGATTTTCAATGTGTGCTCCTCCTGCAACACGGCAAACGTCTAGGCGATAACCGAGTTCATCCCAAACTTGCTGCACCACGTCTTCTGTATCAGTCTCTAACGCTGAAGAAATTCTCTGCTTCAATTCCACTACGTTCGTGGGCAGAGGAGGGACGTAAAGCAAACCTTTTACATAGCACCAAAGAAAAAAATCGCAAGGGGTCAAGTCAGATGATCACATTTTTATGTTTCTTTGGTGCTATGTAAAAGGTTTGCTTTACGTCCCTCCTCTGCCCACAAACATTGTGGAATTGAAGCAGAGAATTTCTTCAGCGTTAGAGACTGATACAGAAGACGTGGTGGAGCGAGTTTGGGATGAACTCGGTTATCGCCTAGACGTTTGCCGTGTTGCAGGAGGAGCACACATTGAAAATCTGTGAATTTCTGAAAATCAATGGGTACGTGTGTTGTACTGCCGACAACGGGTAAATGACAATATCTTTTAAAATAAATTATATCAACTCATATGCCTGTCAAGTTTCATTGATTTAGAGTTATAATTTTTGGAGATATTTGCGTCTCAAATGATGTCATTTTTTTGGGACACCCTGTATATCTTTTGATGTAGCATTATAGATAATTTATAAGTTTAAGCAGCCATAAAATTGCTGTTGAATACTCACGGTTATAAATGTTATGATCGTAATATTGTATCACACATATCTATATGCGTAATATTAAGTAAACATAAACAAAAATTCCAAATATTTTAAACTTATTTGCATTATTGCGAAGACGTGAATATACTTTATGTATATTGCAAAACACAAAATACTATGACATTGTATCAGTATTTGCAATAATTAATTTTTAACCTTTGTTGAGAAACATTATTTTTAATGATTTATCAAAAATTAGTATAAAAAATACACTATATAGGTATCACGCTGCATAGTGATAATTATTTATGCAATTGCTAAAATAATTGCAATTTCAACGGCGATTTTTTTGTAGAAGCTGAAAATCAGTTGTTCTAAAACTACATTTTACAATTATTACATTTTACAATTATTTGATAATTAATTGATTAATTTACATCATTAATAAAAAATGAAACAACGAATTAAGAATAAATACAATGAGTTACAGTTGTTCAAAAACAAATATGAAGTTATTTGAAATGAGTGAAGTAACGGAGAAACACCGTGGAACTGTCTGCTTTTTTTACCGTAAACACACTTATTTATGTTCGTAGGGGTAGGCTACGTTTTTAATCAAAAAGCATTACAACTTTTCACATATAAATTGCTTTTCTTCCTACCTCTAGTTTGGCAGGAGATATCTTTTACGGCAAGAAAGACATTTAGAAAAAAATAATTCATTAACCTCATAATTATTGCATTAAAATCTTCAATAATACAGTAACGTTTTTTATAAATCTTCAATAATACAGTAACGTTTTTTATATTGTTCTGGTTGATATGAGCATAACACTTTAATGCATCACTTTTATATATAAGTGCGAAAATCGCGTTGCTTTTTTTCTTTTTTCGAGCGAAATATAATCATTAATTATGACGTTTACTACAAATGAGAAAAGCTGAAGGAACGGCATTTTTTCAAAATATCTCGACATATCACAACACATTTCAATCCCATCTAACAATGGAAAATGTTAGTTTTTTTACTGTAATTAGGAGAAAATCAATTTCTTATCAATTATAGCGTGCTAATAGCAAAATAATCAAATCGTTAGCAAAAATGATTTAAAAAATAAAATGTTTAAAAAATTTTTTAATCTTTCAAGAGAAGAAAATATTAATTTATTTTTTGTTAAAAATCTGCATTTTACGCACTTCAGTTTGTTTGTGCACCAACTCCATTCAAATTTTGATTAATTTTCAAAATTTTTAATTTATTTTGCGGTTGCAAAAATTGTTTAATGTAAAGTTTTTTAACTATTTTGTATCTACATGTTTGACCTACTAAATTAACCAGAAGATTTTAGGATTAGATTTATTAAAGATAGTTTAGTTGTAGTGAAATCCGCATTATTATGTTGGAAAAATTGTCTCTCATTGCAAGACAATTGAATATTTGGGGCTTGAATAAAACGTCAGACCAATATTAACCCCAATTTTTTAAAATCATTATTAACTCCACAGAAAATTCCAGCAAAAGTTAAATTTTGGTCTGCAATATTTCTTTAATAGAGCAAAATCTTTTTCTCGAAGACCAAACTATTTTGTAAGTGTAAAAGCCTCATTGATTGCAATACCTATTGTCAGTCCCTTGTTTGATTGGTATTTACTATAGTAATAATCGAAAACGCTAATAAGGTTCCAAAAGCTGAAAGAGCATCTACCGTTTTTAATGTAGTATTATTAAGTAAATCATAACAAGAACATATTAATTATTGAATATCAGATCTTGAGCTCAACATGTCTTTGAAGTCGTTAATTGACCAATTCTTCAAAAAAGTGTCGTGCTACTTGGATTAATTTTGAAAGTTGCTTTTTTAAACAACTTTGGAAGACTTGGAATCGATTCCAAGTGGGGTGCTTTCAATGCCTTAAAGATTGGTATTGACAGCTTCCCTTCTTATTGACTTTCACCATGAAAGGGACAGTGTAAAGAACAAGCTGGCAAGTTTACTTGTCGTGGCGTTGCAAAAAGGCACGTAACGAAAGTTTCCCACACTAGAGCACTAAACGGGTTGCCGGCTTCTCCTAAGCGAGCTCGTTATGGCGATTCGGCGACTTTCTTGTGATAGAAGGATAAAATTGCTATAGATAAAAATATTTTCTAGACAAAAATTAAGCTTTCTATTCTACTAGTTTAAACGACTGAAAAAATATATTTTAATGGCAAATAAAATTCCAAAAGAGTTATAACTTTGATTTTTAAGCTTGTAGTTTTCTTTGAATTTACATACAATTTTTTTCGGAATATGAAAAGTTGTAAGTAGCCAATAAACATCGTGAGAAGAGCAGATTATGCAATAACAAAGTTTCTAAAATCATCTATTTATTAAAATCAATCTCGTTTTGAAAACCACAAGTCATCCAAGATCAACAGACAATTAAATGGATTTTGTAGTAAATATATTTTGTACACAGTGATAATTCAAGTTATTAAATTGAGGTTACAACTTTTTAAACGACTCGTTTTGCCCCAAAACAAAATACTCTCAAAATCTTGGACAGCAAGTTGGCTAATTTAAATAAATGAAGATTACAAGAACTTTTCACAATCCATCCTGCTAAGCTAACACAGCACTATAGGAGTATCTTAGTCGTTAATGCGACTTACTGGTATGCATGACCTTACCTTATTGGTAGGACATGCATAAATCGCATTCATCACCAAGATATTTCTACTGTGCTGTGATAGCTTTGTAGGGTTGTGTTCAAGGGCGTTGGAAGTACTTTCAAGAGGGGGGAGCTGAAATTTGTGCTATCATACCAACGTCTGCGGGGCTTCGCCCCCCAGACCCCCCTCCTTGTTATCGCAACATATAACATACGTGTCATGCTCTTTACTTTAGTAAAAGTCATTTGGAGACTGCTTGATGAACTCAAGCTTTTCTCTAGCATAAACACAGTAGCCAGATCGACGTTTATAAAGGTGTTTACCTCCTTTAAAGTAGCTTATTATCCGTTTACAAGCTCCTAGGCAGGAGCATATTTAGGGGACATTGTGCCATGCCATCCCCCCTTTAGTTTCTGCCTTATAGTAAAAAAAGAGCAAGATTAATGGTGACAAATATGCCACACTCTTTTGATGGTTTTCGTAGCTTATTCCACGAGCGGAACCGGGTAGGTAGGTTGAGGGGTATGCATCCACCCACCTGCCATTTTCAAAAATACTTTTGATGTATAAGCCTACAATTTTTTCATAATTTCGAACCTCTTCAATAGTAATACGCCTTGAGCACGCATAATCGAAAATGTGCAAACAAAATGCATCATATTAGGTGAAGCACTCAGAATTAGGGGCAAAAAGTTTAAACAAAATTTGCCTAAAAATTATTCAAAAAGCACTAAGTAGCCATTACAGCGTGTAAATTTTCAAATTTTTCCGGGGAAGCATGCCCCCGAACCCCCTATAGCTTTTTTATGTTTCTCAATCAGCTTCAAATTTGTTCTTCCCAAAAAATGTGCTTGAAAAAATGTGGAAGTTATGCCTAATTTTAATTTGATATTTTGTTGTTTCGCTGTTATTTGCCCTAAAGTTTCTTTTAAAATTGAAGAAAATTTCCTTGTGACATCATATTAACGCTCTAAGAGCTTGTACACGAAGTTACCAGGAAATTCAACAGTTTTTGCGATTTTGTTCGCCTTTGTCACAAAGTTGCAACGAGAAAAGAAACAAATAACAAGTGACGCCATAAGTCATTGTTGAAGGGCGATAGGGTGTACTGTTGTTATAAATTCTTGAAAGGGGGGCTGAAGGGGGCTCAAAATTTTTATGGAGGGGTTGAAAAAATGTAGGGGGGGCTTCAAACCCCCTCAGCTCCCACCTTCCAACGCCCTTGGTTGCGTTTGTATAAAGCTCTTGTCATCTTCAATTAGTGTAAAGGAAGCACGTAGTGTTATTTTAGAAATAGAACAAAAACTAAACTATGACTAAGATAAGAGTGATTTTTCAGTCCTTTTTGAGAGGAGTGCTTGAATTTTCAAGGATTTGTAATTTACTGTCTGCAAACAAAGAAATCATACGTAGTGCTGACCTTAATGACATCATCAGAGTGGTTGATAGAAAATGACTTCCTTATTTTGTTAATTTTGAAGTAATTTTAAGTCTAAAAATTTCAAATTTATATAGCAACCTTAATATGTAATTTCAAACGATTGTTATGATTCAAATATTCTCTAAGACAAACATACGCAATTAATATAAAGCCATTAACATCACAAACCATTTCAAATGATTTACGCAATAATTTTATTGTTGCTTTTTAAATCTATTTTTTTCGTCAAACTCTTACAGTGAATTCAACAACAGGAAATTTTTCTCAATTTATTTCTGCTTTGAGCCTATAGCAATTAACCCATTTTCGCTATTCTTAATTCAAAATTTTGTTTTCCTTAAGCACCTCTTTCAAAACTTCTTCATATGATTCAATATTATGTGCAGTTTCTACAAACAACAAAAATGGCAAATTTGCGCATTAAACATCATAAATTTTGCATGAAATAAACGTTTAATTTTCATGCTTAGCAATTTATTGTCTTTTGCATTTGCATCGATTTCCGAACGAAAATGACAATAACTTAAAATAAAAAGTTTGCTCGAAAAACCTTATCAATAGGTATATACCAGGTAAAAATTCATCAAAAATAATTGTTTATTTATTATAAGCTATTATTTTCGTTGGAAAATACGCAAACTGCAAAAAAACAAACAAATGAATAAGCATGAAAATTACACGTGTATTTTGTGAAAATTTACGATGTTTAATATGCGAACTCGACTTTTTCGATGTCTATAGAAACTGCACATAATTTTGAATCACATTAAGAGGTTTCGAAAAAGATGCTTGTCTAAGCAATTGACTCATTCACTATATCCGAGCAATTGAGTATCAGAAACATGGTTCTCAACTCTAGCTTCTAAACATGCAATTTTAATTAAAATGCTTAATAAGATTACATAAACTATAATAAATAACATTAAGTTTATGCTTTTGTTATAGCCTATATGGCTTTTTGCTGCGGGAATTTCTGATATCACATATTGTGTATTATATTTTAGCGATTATATTATGTTTATTTCAAGCAAAAAACGTTTTGATCGTGGTATTAGTGCTGTATAACTCGTTGTACATTGCTTTGCTTTGTAACTTATAGTCGTTTACTCGTTTTTTTATTTTTTTTTTTGTATTTTTTTGTACTGTAGTTTATGGAAAAAAATGAAATTTGATTTATTAATAACTATATAATTTACGGATTAGGCTACAGAAATAACAAAATCAGATAACAAAAATAAGTGACAAAATAATGTGAAACTTTTGAATTTCGAAACGTTTCGATCAAAATTGAGACGATTCGAAAATCTAGATGAAAATCGAAGTTTCACTAGCACATCAAAACACTTCAAAATGGCAAACATTTTGAAACGTGTTGCTTATAACGACTTGTGTTGGTACAATGCCACAAATTCGTGCTGAGGTACATCTGTGAGTCGCACGTAAACGTAATAATCAGAAAAGGAGTAAAATAAAACGTTTTCTTCAATTTTGCGGCTCAGACTCCCCTTTTTACCCCAATTTTGGAGGCTTAATTTCCCCTGCCGCTCTATTTGCCCAGAAAAATGAAAATAATTGTTGAAATAAAAGAATGTTACTTAATAAATTTAACTTGAATTTAACCCTGTAAGATCTTGGCTAAATTAAATGTAATCAGAAAAGTCTGATTAGCGGGCGTGGGTTCGAACCTCACTAGTATCAGAAAAATCTGATTACTAGTGAGGTTCGAACCCACGCCCGCACCGACCAGTGACGTATCACCAGCTCTGTGGTTGCAGCAAGCAGGGCCGGATAAATGGTTTCTGAGACCTGGGGCTATTTGATAGTCAGGGGTCTATTTTGTCCCGGTCGGTTGAAGACCTGCTGAAATATGTAGCCTATACATACCAGTATTAAACACATGCAAAAAGCATATTTTCTGCATTGAAACAGAACGCCCTATTTTGAACGCACAAAGTTTTCAAGATGCCATACCACAGTGCCCCATATCCAGCAAATATGCTTTCTACTTGTTGTTTTGTATATGATTCTACAATTAGTTCCCCTAAAGCCACGCAAAGTTTACGTTAACCTCCTTCATAGCCTCTATTTCGCATTCTACGTCCTTTTGCGTACTGATGGTTCGAAAAATCGTTCAGCATTTCGTGTGAAACTACGGTATTTTTAATTTATGCTATACTGTCTATGAATTCTTATAAAATGATCATAAACTTTAATGGCTCGCTAAAACGGCGACGTTTCTTCGGAGCTGTGTTCAGGCGGGGGCAGAAGGGGTCACTGTCCGAGGTCCCGGAGACACAGGGGGGCCCGGGGTTCAGAATTGTCAGGTTTAGAATGCAAAATTCATCAGCTCAAACCACGGCCTGCGGACGCGATGACGTTTTTTTTTTATTTCGGGCCGAAATTCAAACATCTGCGGACTCTATTATTTTTTTCTCATCACGTGATTTGGGGGCACCACTGACCAAAGGGCCCAAACAAAATTTTTGCCCCGGGGCCCGAAATTTTCCTCGGCGCCCCTGGCTGTGCTGTCCAGTAGGTGCTATGCCACGGAGATGGACCCGCCACATGTAGGCTAACACGCTTACGCGTGATGTTGAGTTAATGAAGATTTTGAGTTAATGAAGATTTGGTTTGATTCTAGCTTTGCAGGCGTGAGAGAAGGAGCGCTTCAGCATGAATGGAAAATCAACGTTTGCTTCTGTGGCAAGAGCGTGAGGCTCGCCACAGTTAGACCCAACTGTTTGAACTTTAAAACGAAAGATAATATGAAACGATTCGAAGTTTTAGAAATGTTGAAAGAACTAAAGTATCCTTTATCAAAACTTGTTGGGTTGGCAGAAATGAAATCTAGAAGCATTGATATAACGTGTAAGAAAAGAGAATACGTCCTTGAATTGGCTGAAAAATTGAAAGATGTTACTAGTATATACAATTTGCGACTGTATGAGACGGAAAATATTAATGTCATAGTAGGATGGGTCCCTATTCCAATGACCAATGACGATGTACATAAAGAACTTGAAAATATAGTTGGAAAGGTAGTTAAAGTTACAGCCAAAAAAAATAGAGATGGACTTCTTTCAGGAATAAGAATTGCCTCTATTCCTAAAACTATGCTTGAAGAAAACCCCCTGCCCAGCTACATTACTATGAAAGGTTGTGAAATATATGTTACATATACGGGACAAACTGTGACTTGCAGGTATTGTGCAAAAACAGGGCATGTGCAAAGTAACTGTACTAAAAGACTGCAAGATTTTCCACAGCTGGGCAATCAGACAACTCGAATCACTACTCAAAACGCAGATGACCTCACGATGAATCGAAGCAATTCTACCAGCAGTAGCTCCAACGAACCGATTAATTTAAGTAAAAGAAAACGAACCTTCAGCAACTCAAACTTGAAAACAACCGATGTGCTACCCTCCAAGCAAACACAGATGACATCTAATAATCTTAACGATATAGAGGATAATAACAACAAACAATCGCATTCAACAGAAGAAATGGTTATTCAGCAAGAAAATGATACTCTACCAGATTTGAACCAACCAGAAGCTCAAGATGTGCCAAATTGGTGGCAAATGGCTTGCCAGTTTTAATGCTTTTCTTGTAAAGCTGCAATCTGTACAGACGAAAAAGAATTCAAAATAACTTGTGAAGACTGTGGTGAAGAACAATTTGTAGTTAAGCCATGCTGTTCGGATCCTTCGACAAACAAGCGATTCTCTGTGAAATTGAATGAACAGTATATCTCATGCCCAGACTGCAATTCAGACATGGTAAGACTTCCTTGTTGTGGACAATTTCAACCAGACATGAGAATAGAACATAACATATTTGACTGTGTTAATTGTTCCAAATACTCAGTAGCATGTACATGCAGCAACATTAACTGTTTACCACCTAAATCAATGAGCTGGAGATGTAAAAAATTTAATTGTGCACAGTACACGATTCATTGCAATTGCGGCAGAATTACATATCAAGACCTTAAAAGTGCATATAAGTGTCCATGTGGCTTTGAGTTTGAACACGATATGGAATCTGGTGTTAGCACGTTTTGATTATTATTGCTTTATTTTCATTATTATTTATGTCTTGTGTTATAGCAACTTTTAACGCCAATGGTCTAAGACAAACTTACAAGCGAAAAGCTGTATTCCACTATCTCAAACAAAAAAAATATGATGTAATTTTGTTGCAAGAAACGCACTCCACATCTGCGGATGAAAATTTATGGAAATGTGAGTGGGGAGGGAATATTTTGTTTTCACATGGAAATAGCCGCTCAAACGGGGTAGCTATTTTATTCCACCACAAATTTAAATTTGAGCTGTGCTCTGAGCATTCTGACTCTCATGGTAGATTCCTACTAACTGAAATTAAAGTAAAAGAAAATTCCTTTCTTCTTGCAAATGTGTATGCACCAACCAAAGACGAGCCAGTTTTTTTCGATGGCTTATTTTCAACCCTTTCCGATTTTTCCTCGCTAGATTATATTTTAGCCGGGGATTGGAATGTTGTCTTAGATAATCAGATAGATAAGGATGGGGGCCCAAAACATGCGAATAAATTATCAAGGGAAAGATTAAAATCGTATATCAATGATTTTGCCTTATGTGATATTTACCGTGAATCAAATCCGTCGCGAAAGGCTTACACTCGAATTCAGTCTCAGCCTTACACTGCAACCAGACTTGACTTTTTTTTAATTGATATCAATCTTCGGCACCATATCAAATCTACTGATATTGATTCTAGTGTATATTCTGATCACAAAATTGTCACGATTACTTTAAATTTAAATTTTGAAGAATGGGGAAAAGGCTATTGGAAATTGAACAGCGATATTTTACTAGATGATAAATATGTGGCGCTTATTAAACAAACAATAACTGATTTTCGTCTCAACAATCCAGAGGGACATGTATCACCGCATATTTTGTGGGATTCTCTTAAATGCGTAATCCGAGGCGAAACGATTAAATATTGCACGTTAAAGAAAAAGATTCTCAACGAAAAAAGATTATCTCTTGAGTCGAAACTGGCCATGATGGAATCACGATTAGTTAATTGCACTGAAAAAGATAGAAACATTATTCTTAGTAGTGTTAACAATACTCAAAATGAATTGAATAATCTTATTGCTCAAAAAGCAAAAGGTGCTGCAGTTAGAAGTATGGATGGAATACGGAGAAAAAAATAATAAATATTTTCTTGGTTTAGAAAAACGTAACAGAGAAAAAAAAACATTAATTGCCTGAAAAATGCGCAAGGTATTTTAATTAATGAAAAAAAATAACGTTTTAAAAGAGCTGGTACATTATTATGAAACGCTTTATCGTAACAATGAATTGTTTAATGAAAGTCAATGCTACGATTTTGTTAAAATGACATCGTGCCTTACTATTAATGAGGCGCAAAAACTTCATTGCGATTCCCCCATAACTGAAAATGCATGCTTGAAAGCTATTTGCCAGCTAGCTAACAACAAGTCACCGGGACCGGATGGTTTTTCCGTCGAATTTTACAAATGCTTTTGGGATGACCTTAAACATCCATTCATGGAATGCCTAAAATACTCCATCAATAAGGATCAACTCTGCAAATCTCAGTATGAAGGGGTCATAACCTTGCTACCCAAACCAGGAAAAGACCTTCTTCTTGCCTGTAATTACAGACCCATCACGTTATTGAACTGTGATTATAAAATTATTGCAAAAGTGATTAATAACAGATTGTGGCCATTGTTGCCCTCTCTTGTAAGCCAAGATCAAAGTGGTTTTATAAAAGGTCGCAATATTGGAGACAATATACGTTTAATGTTTGACATTATTGATCATGCGAATTGTAAAAATTACCAGGTGCGGTGTTATCTGTCGATTTGCAAAAAGCTTTTGACTTTTTGAATTGGTCATTTATTTTTGCTATGCTAAGAATTTACGGTTTCGATGATTTTTTAATTGGTTTAATCAAAATGATATACAAAGAACCAAAATGTTGTATTATTAACAATAACTTTTTAAGTTCTTTCTTTAATGTTAAAAGAGGGGTACGACAAGGTGATCCCTTGTCTCCTACCATTTTCATTTTATCTATCGAGTATTTAGCAATTTTGTTTCGACAAAGTATTTCATACAAAGAATCAACAATCCGAAACCATTGTTTTAAAGTATCTTTATTTGCTGATGACACTGTAATTTATTTGAACGGTAACTCCTCTCAGTTTAAACTTGTGTTTGATATTTTACGTATATTTGGAGAACGATCTGGTTGCACAGTCAACATCGATAAATCTACAGCATTTTACATTGGGTCAAGTAGAGTTAATGTCATGAAACCATTTTCGACTGAGGGATTAAAATGGGTTACAAATACTATCAAATATTTAGGTGTACATATTCCAATACAGAACTGTGATACTGATTCCGTTATTGATCAAAATTTTTCGTCGATCAATGATAAAATCAAAACAGAATTAAATATATGGTCATCAAGAGGATTAACCATATTGGGAAAAATTTCCGTTTTAAAAAGTATTATCGTACCGAAAATAATGTTTAAAGCCGCTAATCTACCAGTGATATTACCCGATTCTTACATTAAAAAAATTAACCAAGTTTTATTCAAGTTTATTTGGGGTTCCAAGTGGGAGAAAATTGGAAGGTCACAATTATGTTGTGATATTGTAGACGGGGGAGCTAAAATGATTGATATCAAGCAACACATGTTGGCGTTGCAATTTAAGGGAGTAGTAAAATTATTTGACGAAAATTACACAGCCGCATGGAAAACATTGGAGAATTTGTGCATTGATGAAAATCTGTTTTTTAGTATCTTGCGTTCTAATATGAAGATGACAAATATGATGATTACCAAATTGGCATTTTTACGCTTTACCCGGTGTACTTTATTGGCCTTAAGATCTGCCATTGACGTTTCAGAAATCTTCCGCGATAATAAATTTTTGTGGCTAAATAAAGCAGTAAAATATCAAAATAAACCAATGCTAATAGAGGAGTTCTTAAAAGTTGGTATTTTTCATTTCAAACAATTGACTGATTCGGATGGGGAAATAATAACCTATGATGATTTGGCACTGTTAAATGGTATGCATCCAAATAATTACAGTTTTATAAAACATGTCAAATTGATATCTGCTATTCCAACGCACTGGATAGGGGAAGCACCTACATCAGGCGAACTTTTTTGGGTTTCCAAGGAAAAAGCTAAAGAACTAATTACTTTCCTTGGGAAATCCAATAAAACAGTTTACAAGCACTTAAGAAGCAAATCGAGATTGCTACCAATAAAACAGCAACGAAAGTGGTGTGATGCATTGCAAATCTTACCAAATCATATCGACTGGAATAAAATATATGAAAATAATTATTTTGCTACAAATGAAACAAAGTTGAGATCTTTTCAAATCAGGTTAAACTTGAGATCTATTGTGACTAATGTGCAACTTGCTGGATTTGGTATTGTTGACAGTAATTATTGTGTATTTTGTTCCGAAGAACCTGAAACAATTATTCATTTATTTTGTATGTGTAAATTTGTTGTAACTTTTTGGCAAGATCTGTCCGATTGGCTTTCGGTAAAACTACATCACGATTTTAACTTAGAAAATCTTCATAAATTATTTGGATATGAAAATTGCAATGGAGTATTTCAGTTTGTTGACGGATTACTTTTATATGCACGTTTTTTAATTTATCGATGCAAATATTCTAAATCAAGACCCAATATGGTACAGTACTTAAGTCTTCTTAATTCAATTAAGCAATCTGAATATGTAATAGCTAAAAAGAAAAATAAATTGGGGTTACACTTTCGAAAATGGGGTCAACTATGTTGAAGGAGTTGTTCGATAACAATGCTTAATTTATAGTGTGTATTTATCGTATTTGTTTTATTATCGCAAAATAAAAAAAAAAAAAAAGATTTGGTTTGATTTCCTTTTCGTTACAGGATAGAACGTTATAGGCTGCGTAACACATTGTAACCGATGCTTGGCTAATAAATAGCATTTGATTGTGATTTATTGCAAAATTTACTCAGCAATGAACCTCTATATGATTAATCATTTTATTTATCCAGTTTGAATTCTGTTTCGAAAACCGTCAAAATTGTTGTGCGATATGCTGAAGAACAATCATATTGTGTCAAAACGTTTTATGTTTAATTTTTGGCATTTTTTTGCTTTCTGCGATTTTGATCCAATACGCAGGGAGATTCGATTGGTTAAGAGGGGCTGGAAATTTTTCAAAAGTAGCTTCAGTACCCTGTTTCCTGCGCCTATGAATGCCTCAGCCATTGGGCTGATGACGCTGTACTGGTCCAAATCTCGCAACTCGAAGAAGGTCCGAATCTCACAAAAAGGCGATTTACATGCACAATTGAAGCGGGTTAACCCGCTAAATTCATCCCGCTTACGGCAGGCGAAAACTTACGTCATTTTGCTTGCGTATGCATTGCGGATTGAAAATTACTCGCTAGTAACCGATAGGTTTAACCCGTTAAAAAGCGCGTTGAAAGAATAGCGGGTTAGGCAAAAAATCTCCTAAACTGAAACTAGTGTTTCTCCCGGGAAGTCGGGAAGGGAAATTTACCGGGAAATTTGGGGTTTTAAAATTTCCCGTCTCTCGGAAAATTTATGTCGGGATCCCCGAAAATCTTTTGTACATTAGTAAGGATTTATTTCGACATAAAAAATGCGTTAGTGCAAATTTTAATGTTTTTTTGCTAACTAAAAATTATTTTTCAAAATTCGCAGAACTTTAAACGAAATGCTTTTAAGATCAAAAATTTTCCTCAATTTGTCGAAAAAATTGAAAAATCCTAACCAAGTTTGTCAAAACAACATAACAAAATGCTAAAAATTAGACCTGAAACGCTGAAAATCATAAAAAATGGTAAAATAGTCAAGCTCGAGAAAAACTCCGTGGAATTTTCCGAATCCAGGAAAATCCCAGGATTTTCAGGATACCGGAAATTTTCCAGGAATTATTTTGAATATTTTTCGTTTCTCGGGAAGATGAAAAAAGGGAAACCCAACTGAAACTGAAGCGTGAAACCCGCGTAATCAAACCCGCCCCGCGTAATCAAACCCGCTCATGCATGCAGATTGGCTTAAACTCGTAATCATCATCAGTCTTTTTTGATTTCGTTTAATTGCCTCAGATTTTGTGATTTAAGTTCAAGAGTAAATTCGTTGAAATTTTTGGCATTGATACAATCTTAAATTACTTTCTTAGCTCTAACCTAAACAGGATCGATTAGTGCTATTTAGTGAAGGTTGGTAATTCGTATTCAACTTTACAATAAAATAGTTGATTCATCAAAAAATCGCTTAGTTGTTCATAATACATTGTAATCACAAGGCCTACTTTTTCGGTGGGCCTGGGGCTGCAGCCCCATCAGCTTCCGCCTTAATTCGGTTCTGGCTGCGAGTCATTACTGGAGACGCGGCCTTAACCACTCGGTCATTGTAATCTGATGCCGTAGTAGTCGAATTTCTCGCACTATATATAGCCCATTGGTTAAGAGTAATTCATCATTCCACTATTCATTATGTAAAATATTTTATATTGATTTATAAGCTTGAATCACTCTCTTAGCCTTGTAGCTAGACTGAATAGACTTCGGTACAAGCCTTCATTAATCACTGCATTGTTGAAATAATTAAAAAAATGCCCGATGTACGTCGCAAGTTCAAAAGCTAAAATGGAAAAACCTACTTTATTTAATGTCAACTACTATGGTCATTTTTATCGTTACTATCAACAATACTGATATCAATCCAGTAAATGCTATTTTTGCTGCTACCTGGTAATTCACACTTTCCCCATTTGGTTTTGCTGAGTGCTTTGTGCAGACGCGAAAGTTGGATTAACGGTAGGGTAGCATGTGATTACCTGCTTATGAGTCTTTCACAAAAGAGGCAATAGAATTGCAGCTAATTTATGCTTCCGTTTTTCTATCACTTATGCTAGGTAAACTTGAATGCTTACTGGACACCAATTTGAAGACGTTCAAATAAAAAAATTGAAGCCGCCCTCGAATTGAAACCGCAAAATATGTTTAAAGATAAAAAATAGTATCCGCGGCTTCCGGTCAAGAAAACATGGTATTTATTCAGCGTAGTTTGATAAATGAAGCAGGCTCTTGCAATTTTTGGTCTAAAAAGACACATTTCCTTTTTTAATTATTCTTTGAATAGTCAGACTATTTTTTAAGAAATTCTAATTAACATCTGTGTTTTTCACCACAACATGAAGTTTAGTAAAGTTTTAACATTTTTTTACCTTCGTATGAAAGCCTGGAATCCTAAAAGACGTCAACAAAAGGTCAAAATATTTACATATTTGCTTTTTATTTTGAATACACTTCATAATGAAAACTTCTTGTATTCTAGATCAACAAAATAAACTTTAGATTTTTGAAAAATGTCATCTAAAAAGAAATTATTTAAGCAATTAATGATTTTTATCGTTTTGTTTACGTAGATCATAACAAACATAGCTTTTGTCTACGTGATTTTCTTTTGTAGGCTATTACAACAAAAATTTTTGCTTCGTCGTATACTTTTTTTCTTCGATGCAATGCACGCGTTTTGACAAAATTTAAGCTAGGCATCAAAAACAAAAAAATCAAACCTTCATTATACTCGCAATATTACGCTGAAGCATGAAACGAGTAGCGGAATCCACCTCCGCGGCGAAGTGCCTGGGCATCACAGTTCCGAAGAAGCGTCGCAGCGATGGCGAGCCGTTGGCAACACTACATCCGATTGGACCCACTCGGAAATCGAACCCCCAACTTCGCGCACCGATAGCTATGTCTTAACTATAGAGCTAACCAGCCAAGCATGAGAGCTTTGATTTAGAAATTGCGTGGGGTGTACATGGTAAGGGATACTACGTTTGTTTATGGTGATTAAACTGGGGGTTCCATTACAAGTCGAGTCACGCCTAGTACTCCATAATTGCTATTCACAACCTCCCTGCTCGACGCTCAGCATTACAGGGACAGTGTGGAGAATAAGCCTACAAGTTTACTTGTTGGAGTGGTAGACTGATGGCAGACAATTCTTAAGTGAGATCGTTAGAGCGCTCTCGGTCGCTTTGTCGCAACAGAACAAAAATGCTAACGATGATAATAATGAAAACATTAACATTTCAAAAATGCTTTTTAAGTTAGAAAAATACACATAAAATGAGTTTTTATAACTTTACTTTAAAAAATTTACTACCTGTATCCGGAAAATCATATTCAGGTTCAAGAATTAGGGACTATTTCGCGGCCATAATAATGAACCTGCTAAAACCTACAACAGTGGTTTATCAAAAGCTATCGCTGAAAAATTCAAAAATCACAATTAGCTGTAGCTACACTTCCTACCGAACCGGCCGATTAGCTCAGAGGTTAAGCGCACTGTAACGGTACGAGAGGTCTGGGGTTCGATTCTCGGGCCAGTCAAATTGACACAGTTTTGCCAATGGCTTATCACCGTTGCAACCTTTCTTCAGAGTTGTGTTTCCAGGCGCTGAGCTACAAAGACGGACCCCGTCACTTGTGGCGCAACCAGGATTTTTGTAAGGGGGGCTCATATATTTTTGTGATTTTCTCTGGTATTACGTCTGACTTGCTCGCGAGATGACGCATGCCTCGTCTATTGCAAGAAGGAAAAGCCACTGCTATAATTTTGTTGCTTAACTCATCTGTGGATTAAAACAGAAGAAAGCTTCGCCTTATGGCCGAAACTAGTTCAAAGTGAAGTTTTTGTTGAAGCTAAAAGTTTAGTTTATAAACTATCCGAAAACGAAACACGAAGAGTCTTTTAATATTTTTCAGTCAATGGTAAGCCCATCTATCTCAACGAAGAAAAAATTACGCAAATTGCTTGAAAAAATTTATGCGACTATGTTCAACCTGCAAAATTTTAATTAGCAAGTGAGAGGTCTTGGTACTGCAGCAATCTTGGACTCGGTGCTAGTTGTCAACACCATTAAAGCAAATTTAAACAATAAAATAAAATCTTCTACTGGCACTGGTGGCATATTCATTTAAAACGCTTTCTTTATCAACTGATCGTTCTCAGTAAATCGGTAGCAAAGCTTGACCGGTTAACCGTAGTTCTGACAGAACCGAAATTGCCAAACTCTGATTTTACTTGAGCTTGTGATCCAATCTCCTGAATTTTTATATCCTTTAGCCTTATTATTCCTTTAAAAATAGGCTAGAAATATTGTGATATTTGCCTTGTATTTTTAAAGAATCAATAAACACCAAAGATAGAAAATCAGCAAGAAATCGATCCTTGGTACACTGCAAATCTTTTTGGGTAGTAAAAGTCCTTTGAAGTGGGTAAAGATGGCAAATACCTAATAATTTGGGATAAAAATTGGGTAAAAGTACTTACACCTAAAATTGTAACAGAAAAAGTTGCTTAGTTGAAACCCCAAAGCATGACCCAAAAAAATTATTTGAGTAAACATTACTCTAATTGGGTAAAAGGTAACTAAACCCAAAAATCTTTGTCGAAAATATGAAGTTACTTGGGTTTTGTTAATTTTCGCCCAATGCTCAACTCAATAAACCGATTTTTATTTGTATTCGCCCTCGAAGATAATTAGGTTAATACGAAATAAGATATTAGGTTGCTTTTCCGCTATCAATCAGGAGGGGTTTTCCCTCGAAAATTTTTTGAAAATTTCGATACTGTAGTGGCCATTTTAGTACTTTTTGAACAATTTTCAGGCAAGTTTTGTTTAAATTTTTTTGTCCCTAATTCTGAATGTTTCACCAAATGTGATGCATTTTGTTCGTACATTTTCGATTGTGCGTGCTTGGGGCGTAAGGCTTATGCGTTATTGAAAAGGTTTGAAATAATGGAAAAATTGTATTCATCAAAAACATGTTCGAAAATGGCTTATGAGGGGGACACATACCCAACATCTCCCCCTGGATCCGCCCCTGGTCACAAATTGTGACGAAACTTTTACCTTACAAAAAGCAAATTAATGTAAACATAATAACCTAATTATTACTAGATAGTGAAATAGTCGGACGTCATTATTCATGTAGTGTGTAGTGACAATCAAGAAAACCTTAGATCACAATAACTTATCGGCTTAATCGCACCGGTGCACTTACTGCGATTGCTCCTGATTATTCCCTCCTCTGCCAACCTTCACCAGACGTTGAATGTTTTATAGGAATCGCGTAGCAATTTCTTCCAATATTGAGGGTGATAAATGCATTATCATCCCCCCTCGAAAAATATTGGGGGGAATGCATCTCCCCACCCTCCCGGGATGTACGCCCTTGGTACTGCATGCTGGTAACATATCTCACAGCGCCACGCTATTTCGATGTAGAAGCTGATTAAGATTACGTGCAGTTTCCTCATTTAATTTTGGAAAATGCACATTTCAAAAATAACGGTTAAAACACGCGCTTCACTATTCTACGCAGAAACCGATATTTGGTTTGGTTTTTTCAATTTTACATCTATAAATCAAAAATCTTGCATTGAGTAAAAGACAGAGTTGCCTAACATCTACAGTACATTTGCAACCTTTATTGCAAAAAATTTTGCGCCAACCAAAGGCCAGTTATTTGAACTCGAAACGTTGAAGTAGTACATGGGATGAGACATAAACTCTTCGATACGCAATAGATAAAATTGAGTAGAATAATAATTTCAAAAATTGTGTTTAATTAACCATCAAAATTTCCATCAGCTATTTTTTGCTGGTTTGTTTCGGGAGTTTTACAGCTCTGCAGCTCTTTTGCATGAGCCGCCTCTGGCTTTGTGATGTAATAGCGACCATTTTTTTCTTCCACATTATGGTGTAATCCTGCTTCAGTGCCGAAGTTAAATCAAACATTGTTCATCTTTTGAATGATTATAATTTACAAATACCGATATCAGCCAAAAGAACTGTACTTTTGTTGTTTTAATCTTGCTCGTAATCGCAGTTAACGATATTCTCGCGCATAGAAATTCATCAATTGTTAAAAATGCCTTACGGTAGTAAAGCTTAAATTTATATTGTCTGTCAGGAGTGGATCCAGAAAATTTTGTTGGGGGATGCAATTTTGAACTATACCGTAGGTTGAATGTAAACTAAATACAAAGACGTTAGACGTTAGACCTGGAAAAGAGCGTAAATAAGCCTTTTAAAAATGTTTAATGCCAAGGGCGTATTCAGAAAAGTTTCTGGGGACGGGGGCACAAAATTTCGACATTTTTGTAACCAATTTTTTCCGGCAGAATTAATTTGAAGCAAATTGAGGAATAAAAACGGTTCTAAGGGGGTCCGGGGGCATGCTCCCCGAGAAAATTTTTGAAAATTTACGTACTGTAGTGGCCATTTCAGTGCTTTTTGAAGAATTTTTAGAAAAATTGTGTTTAAAATTTTTGCCCCTAATTCTGAGTGCTTCACCAAATATGATGCTTTTAGTTCGCTCATTTTCGATTATGCGTGCTTAAAGTTTAAGGCTTTACCCGCTACGGCGTAATCCGGCGAGTATAACAATGAAGATTTGATTTGATTTTTTATAATAACTGCCTTAAGTAGTCAATCTTGTATCTCTTTCTGTGCGATGTTCACAATAGCCTACACCCTTACTTCTTGATATCAAAGCCGTTTGACTTGATGAAATTCGTGAAATTACAAATAATCTCGAAAAAATTTCAGTGCAGCAAAAATTATTTGGAAATTGAGACTAAATATAATCGCTCCACGGAACTTTGCTCCAATCAAGTCAAAATGTCGGACAAAAATTCAAATAAAAATTAAACGCAGATTTGCTGAAACTCTGCAGCGCAACAAGAGAAAGAGACAAGTTCGTTTATTTCGCCGTAACTACAATTAAATAAACAAAGCAACAACTCCAGGCAGGCTATCAACGGCGAAAATGCGAAAAGCAGCTATTATAGTGATAAAGTTTAGTTTGAGCGTAGGGTGGTAGTTCAAGCCCGGTTAAGTCATCTTAGTGAGTTTAAAAATGGTATTTACAGCTGCTAAACTTTGCGTTCTGTGCATCACACCTTCATGAATGCGAGAAGAAAAAATTAAATCATCGACAATGACGTGGAAAAAAATTAGCTTTTTAGCGGTTTGTGAACCGAGTACTACATCAAAGATGATTAATTCGGTGCTGTACTAGTAGGCGGCCATTTAATGTCAGCAAAATGGCTGAAAAAATGGAAATAACAATAATTCCCATTGCTGAAGTGCGTACTTTGATGAAACCGCTAAAACTCCAGCGCAGCCAAACTTAACAAAAACAAGTAAATATTAGTGAGTCATAGCATGTACACTTTACATGAACATGGCACTGGTGAATCATAACTGTAGTTGGGCTTCTGTGGTGCTATCAGTTGTGTAAAGGCCTAAATACTGTACAAGTCATCACATTTTAATTTAAGCAATAGAACAGTGTAGATCTACAAGAAAACACAATTCTACATGAAAAATTAATTTTAGAACTACAAGAAAAACCTATGCCGACTGCTTACCAAATATGTTGTGTAAATTTCAACTTCAGGTACGGTGTAAGGCACAGACTGTGCGATAACCTGGTTGTTCTGTCAGCTTGTTGACGGATAAACAGCTTCTTTTATCGAACGCGATACCAAAAATCTTCCCTGATAGTTTTTCTTAAAGGTTGCGTTTTTAAGATCATATCCGTAAAGTTTAGTTACTATTGATCAAGGGTGTGGTTAGAAAGTAGCGCTAAACACAAGCACGATTATTAGTACAAGTATTTTGATCTGTGGCAGAATATGTAGTTCATGCACGTAATCAAAATTAATTGGAACCAAATATAGATTGACGTTATTGTAACGTAAGATTGGATAAGTTTTCTTGGAATATAATTTTCACCACCGTTCGGTTGGCGTGGTGTTTGAAGGTATTGATATCGATGCGGAAGGTCTGGGGTTCGACTCCCAGGCCGATCGAATCGAACAGTATCGCTAACGGCTTGCCACCGCTGCGACGTACCTTCGGAGCTGTGTTGCCCAGGCGCTACATCGCGGAGATGGGTCCCGCCACTTGTTACACGCTTTGGCGTAATACCACGAGCATACTGAAGATTTGATTTGGTTTTTATAATTGTCATAAACGAAGTGCTTTTATTTTTCGAAAGTCTGAATTCCAAAATTTAAAATTATGTTACACACTTCCACTTTCGCTGCATCAGTAAACAAAACAAATATTGGTACGTAACTATCTCATTTTAAAATGTAAACGCATACATAAACATAACCATAATAAACAATTTTGGAGTTAATTGTAAATTGAAAATTTCGCGATTAAATACTTGCAAGGAGACTGCGAAGTGAGCTTGCGCTCTTCGAATCAACAGCCACGCGAAATATGTCAAATGCGATCGGCTCCAATTGTGAATCGAACCCGTCACGTAGGATCTCTCCTAATGCACGCAAGGTGGTATCGCTCTGGACAATTTACTTAAGTAAATGAAAAAATATTTCGTACTGTGAGTGCAACTAAAAACTTCAACAAAAGTTTTATGTTTTGTTTGTTTAAATGAATTTCACAAGCAGCATTTTAATTTTTTGTTTTTTCTGTTTCTGTGAAATGGCGTGCCCTCTACTTTTGAGGTGAAATCAATCATTGCAATCGCTTTTTCCGAAAATGCAATACCGCGGAATCTGACAGAGAAAGAAAAAAAGAAACGAAATAGGATTGTTCCGAAAAAGTCGCTGTTGTTATGATATCATCTTACAAACATATTATGTCGTATCCATACGAGATTAAGTTTTATCGATCTCCGCAACAAAGGTATAGAAACGCCCCAAAACGCAAACGAAGTTATCATAATCGTATTATCATGTCAATGAATAAAGTTGTTTCATTTTCGCATGCCGTAAGTTTAACCCTAAATTGCCAAAATTACTATTGACGTACTGAAGCATGAGTAAATTAAGAGCTGCTACTGTACTTCGCTCATCTGGGAATAATGCTTCTGCTTCCATAAATGCATTTTAGGTCACTTTTTATTTATAGAATAACCTCCACATACGAATTTGTAAATCGTGAGATACAATAACCTAAAAGCAAATAACTGAGGTTATTTTCAAATTGTATTGAACTCAAAATTTAAATGTGACTGAGCGACACAGCGAAGTCACTTTGTGCTCATCGAGTCAATACTCAGCAGCCACCCGGCAAATATGTTAAATGCGATCGGCTCTAGCCGCGAATCGAACCAGTCGCGTAGGATCTGTCGCCCGCGCCCGGTATCGCTGAGTCATGTCGCTGACAAAACGCTGCATCGTCAAGGCGTAGTAATTGTTCTGATATCTTCAACGGCGTAGCGAGAAATTTTAAAGGGGGGAAAGGGCATGAATCACAAAAGCCATCAAAAGAGCTTGGCAAATTTCAGCGACTTAGCAACATTGTTTTTTTTTACTGAAAGACGAAGACGAAGTCAAAAAAAGGGGGGCATGGCACAACTCCCACCGTTTTAAATACACTCCTGGATGTCCCACACCTTTACGTGTTTTTTAGTTTTACATTTCGTGGCCATTTTTTAACGTTTTTAACAGAATGAGCCTACATCTCGTGGTGTAGGACATCCAGGAGCTTTTTTAACAGAATCTTTTAACAGAATAGAATACACCACAGAATATAACGCATAACAGAACAGCACACATTTTTAACAGAATAGCTTACATTTCTCGGCCATTTTTTAACAGAATGATTTTAACTAAAATTTTTCGCATCCATTTTAATTTTGGGACACCAGTCTCATGTCAGACTTCTAAAAAAACGATATGGATCAAGACAGGATTGAAAATAAACAAACTGAGGTGGTTTTACGGTTATGTATAACATTATTGATAAAAATCTTGTTTTTGTTTCGGCTGGAAGCTAAGAATGCCGAAAATTGTCACATTTTTTACTCTTACGAGTAAACTTGTGGGTTTTGGACGGTTTCGGGATAGGACCAAGGTCCCAGGTATTAATCACGAGATTTTAACGATCTCGAGGCCTTTTTAAAAAATTTTAATTGTTTTGTTTTTTTAAGCATTTTTGGTATTTTGCTGTAATTATGATTAGTTCTTATGGTTTTGTTTTGTTTACTCTATCCATATACCTAAACAAATACACTTTTATGATACTGTTTATAACAAATTTGGTAAAGATATTTTAACTTCCAGTTGGTGTCGGCTGCAAAACACTCGTTTAAAATCTATTGATACGACGTGCAATCGTGCATGCATTGGCATCGGTGGAAATGAACCCTAGCCCCGCCTGTAACGAGACGCATTGGCTTATAAGGTATTTATGTGCTATAGTTTGGGCATTTTACAAATTTAGGCTACCCGCAGAAAAAAAATTGTAACTGCCTCCTTCTCCAAGCCTTCTTTGGCCAAAGTTCTTGCTAATGCATTAATTATTTAATGAGAAAATGCAGTATGATCTTCGCAACAAATGCGTCGTGTTACTCAAAAATTGCTTTTTTGTAACTAAGTTTGAAGCGCAAAACAAAAAAAAAATAACGCATTAAAATTTTGTCGGCTACATTGGGTTCTTTTGTGGTTATCCTGCTGATTGCTAAATTTGTTTTATTTAGGATCACTTGAACGTATAGTTTATGATTTCGCGCTTTTTGTTATTGTTTCTTTCTTTTGGCGCTGTTAGTGTGTTTGTATCGCTTCTTTATTTCTCAAAGACAAAATAAGAATTCTCGTTGCAATATAAAGTTGTGGTTGAAAATGAAGGTTGTAAGCATACATTGTTTGAGAATAGGTATTAAGAAATGTGTTAACTAAATCAGAACCTAATAAAAAAACATTACCGTGTTTTACGGACCATAAATGCACTGTCAATAAATTGCTTTGATTGTTTTCTTTTTTTTTTCGTACGTAAGGCGCACGGACAATACAACGCAACGGTTTTGAGAAGCATCAGATTGTTGTGTAAAGCTCATTAAACAAAAAAAAAAAAAATTCAAATATTTAATGGCAATTATTTAAAAATATTTAATGGCAATTTAATGGCAATTAAATATACTAAAAGCCCTACCTGATTTATGCAATGAGCGCACCGAATTATAACGCGCACGATCAATTTTTGAGAAAAGAAAAAGATTTAAAGTGCGTTTTATTGTTCGTAAAATACGGTACTCGTTATTTCAAATCCGCTACAACTTTGTAGTTGCATCGCCGGATGACTTTGTGATTTTGTTACTACACATTTTTATAAGGTGGCGGCATCAAAATGATTGAAATTAATAATATGATGCCGATTCTATCATCAAAAATACCCAAGGTTCAAATGGGTTCTAAGATCCTTCATGATTAACCAAGTTTAGTCACATTTTTAAATCTTTTTTTGGAACAACACTTCGGCGTAAAAACCAAAATGTTCTTCCATGAAGATTGACTTTTATTTTTAATTTTAATCTGCAGAATTTTTATTTTTTGCTTCTCTTTTAATGATGTTGTTTTGCTTTGATTCAGTAGATTTTAAATACTTGTACCTAATTACACATTAGCGTTAATTACACTTTACAATTGTCCTGGATCCACCAGATACCAAATCTTACTCTCATTTTTTATATGCAAATTCATAATTTGGATAATGTCAAACTTATCTTCATAAAAAACATGTTTTTAAATTCACTACAAAAAAAAGTAATAGATGCAAATTTGCGTTTCTTACGGAGAAAAAGGCATCCTAATTGCTCAGCAAGTTATTCAGCTAGTCGGGGTTTTATTTTTAATGGTGCGTTTGAAATGCATGCGGACTTGCTATAAAGGAAAAAAAAGAAAATCACGCGGACGAAATGTTTTGAATCTACTGAGCCAATTGCACAGTTGTAATACTATCGATAGTACTTAGGCAAGTGCGTGTTCTGCTGTCAAAAGAGTTCGGTCGGTATCCACCTCTCCCTCTTTTTAAATACGCCGTTGGACGAAAATGTCTAAAACGACTGGCGTTTGTAGTTGGACTGCAACGCCTTGCCCGATCCTAATGTTTGATTTGAAACGGTCTTGACGTTGTAAGCGTAAATGTGTAAAACTTTCAACCCACTACTGTTACTCTGGCAAGCGTTACAGCTCTAGGCCAGAGTGGCAGGGCCCTCTTGAAAATCATACAGTTCAAGGTCAGAGCTCTCTAGAAAAAATCGCTATTTTTCTCTTCCAGAGCAACAAAAATTCCAAAAAAAGACTTTTTCCTTTTTAGTTTTATCTCCAGAATATTTAAATTTGCCAATGAGTGCATTAGGAGTCTCTGGACCAGATACATTTTAGGTACCCGTACGAAGTGGAATTGATATTGTGATAAATTTTGCTATATGGCCCTGGCTCTCTGCACATCTGCGCATTCATTCGCGTCTAAGTCAGTGGACACTGCGGCTTGGTGCACTCTGGTTTGCATTTATTTTCTAAGCCACACATTTGCAGCTTAGGTTTTTATATTAGTAAACTACATGCATCATAAAAAATGTCGTGGTTGAGCATCAAACCGGCGAAACCAGTTCCAGTGCTCAGTGTACCAATCACTCGGCCAGGAGCGTATTTATGGGGGGCATTGTGCCATGCCCCCACCCCCTTTTGACTCTGCCTTTTGGTAAAAAAGAACAGAACTAGGTTAATGGTGACAAATGACTGAAATATGACAAACTCTTTTGATGGCCTCTGTAGATTATGGCCAGGGCATATCCTTGGGGCCAGGATGAGGGTTACTCACCAGCCACTTTCAAAAATGTTTTTGATGTACCTATAGGCTACACTGTTTCCGTAATTTTGAACCTCTTCGATAGCAATAAGCCTTACGCCTTAAGCACGCAAAATCGAAAAGATCGCAAATGTGCGAAAAAATGCATCGTATTTGGCGAAACACTCAGAATTAGGGTCAAAAAATTTAAAGGAAATTTGCCGGAAAATTATTCAAAAAGCACTAAAATAGCCATTACAGCATGTAAATTTTCATAACTTTTCCGGGGGAGCATACCCCGGATCCCCCTAGAGCTTTTGTTTCTCAATCAGCTTCAAATTTGTTCCGCCGAAACAAAAATACGCTTGAAAACTTTGGGGAAATTATGGCTTCCCTTTTAAAATTTCTCGCTACTCCACTGCACTTGAACAACTGTGCTGCTGGTTTGCTACGCTTTTTTTTCCAACCCGCAAGCTTAGGTTTATTTTGTGCTAGTGAAGTATGCGCATCATGGAAGATGATGTAGTTAGTTGTGCATCGAGTTGCGCATCAAACTCCTGAAGCCAGCTCCGGAGCCCAATGCACCAACCACTCGGCCAACTCCATGTGCTGGTTTGCTTTGCCACAACCGCATTCTCTGAATGATGGCTTAGCGACACCGCCATTATACTTTTTGTTCGTTATATTTGTCGTCAGATGACGCCCAAGTTCCAGTAATTGTTTTATTTGCTCAGTGACGTCACTATCATAACGTTATCTTGCGTCCCTCGGGACTGCCCGCGGTATGCGTAACTCAGGTGGAAACTGGAAAGGAGAACTAAATAGAATTTTAGCTGGTGAGTTTCGGCGGATTGGGAACGTCGTTTTGGGGAATTTCGCAGTCAATTTCGTTTTATAGTCCGATATAAGAATTCGAGACTTAAGTGATGTTTTTATTATCTTCAGGATTGCTAATTAGCTTTGTCAATTAGAGCATCTTCACTCTGTTTAACTTCTGAGTTGAGAAGACATTTTCCATGTGATACTGTTGAGAACGCCTTCTCGCATACCGGTATCAACAGCTGAAATTAGCTGCTTAAGGCTTAAGCGATTATCTTTAAGAATTTGATTAGTATTAGTAAGGTGTTGAGTAGGTTTTTCGTTCTTTGGTGAGTACAGAGTCACACAAGAAGAGCATATCTATAGATAAGTTTTGGTATTTTGGGTTGGAATTAGTTTCTGAAAATGGCTGTACAGTGGGAATAAACTATGAACCGTATTAATGGTTTTAATTTTTCAGATTTTAAAAGTGCGAAGTTACGGTATTATAAGTGTAGTGACAAATAACAACTTTGTGGCAAGAATTTTGAACTACTGGTTATTGTGTTCTGGTGTTCAAGCATTGTAATTATAACAAGTGTGTGGATTAACCTAAGCTAAGCACCCACGTGGATTTATTATACATTAGCCTTCAAAGGCTAGCAACACTAGTACAATATCTATTCTCAATAGTCAAGTCAAAAGTTCCAAAAGAAATCAGCAAAAATGTGGAAATATCCAGCATTGCTTCTGTTTCTGGCTGCATTTGTTTTTTCCCAAGCGCAGGTACGTGTTACGGTGTTACATATGATTACATGGCAAAGTTTTTATTCTAAAAGAAGCGATGGTTTTTACAGGTTTGCGGGTTCATAGCATTTGTCGCTTTAATTTTTGCTGGTTATTTCTTGACCACGCTCTTGTGCAACTAGTTTAAGTAGACAGGTAGAGCTTGACAAATTCATGAAATAGCCATATTTACAGGCTATGTTGTGGCTTTTGTCCATTTTGTGAGGTGCTGTGTCTACTGCAATACGATCGGTATTAGCGCCAGTATAATTCCAGTATCTCCTCAATTTGGTAAAAGTGCCAGATTTGCTTAATCACATTTTTAATTTAATTTAGAAATGCACTACCTTTACCATATTTGGAAATGTCAATATTTTTGTTGGCTTCAGGTTTGTCTTAAAAACTGAAAATGGCATCAAAAACCTCAACCTTTTCTTTACCTTCTATTGCTAGGCTATAGCAGTATAGTTTATTGGTGATTTTTTTTGTAAAATTTACTCATATTAATGTACCAGTATCCTACAATAAGAATGCCCATCTTAAAACTCTCAATCAATTTTTGTCTATTTCACTCCCTACTAAAAACATCACAAAATGTCCAACCCCATAAAACTAAGCAGTTGGTAGCAGTATGCACTGTTCCCTCTAAATTTTCAGCAAGTGTGAACTTGCCCAACTAGGCTATAAATTTTAATAAAATATTTGCCCAAAAATTCATGAGGTTTAACAGTTTAAAGAAAGCATATTCCATATTTTTCTCTAACGTTGAATTTCCAAAGTGTGAAACTTTTGTTTTGCACCAAAATATTGAACACTTTGATTCAAATTTGCTCAAAAATCTTCCTTTCATTCAGAAAGCTTAGAGGAAAATTGAAAAATTTTGCCCAAAATTTCTAATTTTTCTCAAATCTCACAACTTATAGTGAGCGGTGGTGCCAGTATGTGCCATTTCTCCTTTAAAGTTATTTATGATTTGTTCTGTAATTTTATGGCTTATACATAATAAACAAACCTGTGAATTTTGATGTTAATACTTGCATCAATCGGTAGTGCTTGAATTTAAAGTTAGCTACTTCTTTTCGAAGTTTGGACTATGAATAACTTTCTATGAAACTCAAATGTCAAATGAATTTAACATGTGAATAATGTTAGTGCAGCCAGCCTATGAATTATTTAAATAATAGCCTTGACAATGTGAACGGCATATCCTGTTCACTATTGTACTTATTTAAAACCAGTAAGCGTGGGTATTAAGCTGAAAAACTACAAATATGCTGACTTACTAGTCTTGTTTTTTATATACATCAGATAATATTTCGTCACTTTTCTTTTGTAAATATGTAGCCTAACTTATGAAGGAAAAAATAAAGTCACAATAAATTTCAAGACTGGAAGTTTTGACAACATAGATTAAGCTATCATCTTTTGTTTTTGTACTGTCTTGCTTACACTGCTGATAATGACAGCTGAATCTAGGAAGCCTAGCTTATTGTAATTTGATTATTACCAGCATTATTTGCATTAAAACTAGTAGCAACACTGCCTAACTGCTCAGAAAATTATTTGAGTTTTTCAAGCTGTTTTGTGGTTGGTTGTTCCTCTTTAGCATATGTGTATCTGCTTTGCTGAGTTTTAAAATCATGACATACCAAAAGCATTTCACATGACAGTATAAACAACATATGAGTAAGTATGTTATCGCAATACATAAAAAAAATAGAGCAGCATACATGCTCCTTTTTTTTACTTAAAGGAGTGCCTCCATGACACAAATAAGTTTATCGCGGAATTGTGCTTGTTTATAAATTATGTGTTGTATTAAAATTTGACACTCCTATGCAATATTTAAACTAATTTATATCAGGTATTTAACGATATTCTCTCATTAACAGGTATGCCCATAATAGCTTATTAATTTAAGTAGTTTGACAAACTCATTGGGACATACGAAAAGTTTAAATAGCAGATATTCGAAAGTAGATACTGGAGTGATAAAAGGTTCTTTTGATCATTAGCTCTATCTTACATACTTCTTAGATCTTCTTAACTTACATGTACAGGCAGCAATTTTTCAACATTAGCTGTGTATTAAGTCATAGGCTTATTCTTGTTTTACTAGACAGTGAGGAAACACAAATTGTATAACTCAGTGAAGCATAGCAAAGGTTGTTGGGCGACTGTTTTAACCATCAATTGCTTCCTTAATTGACATTCTTGTTAGAATTTATGAGAAACATCTCTGTAAATATACTCTTAGATACCATAATCAGACATATTCATGTGAAGAAAAATCAATTTGTAAGTTAGAGTACATTAAAAACTTTCTCGAGCAAATGGGTTTTAGTTCATGTCAGAGTTTTACCAATGTTAAGACATTTGAAGTTGTTATTAGGTATTTTGCCGAGGTTTAGTTCACAATAAACCTTTTAAAAAATATGCCTTCTGTAAAGAAGCACCTATGTCTGATAAAAAACTTTTCTTGATTTAGGGAAGAGTTATGAAAGCTGACCAAACAAAAAACACTGAGAAAAAACAGCCAGATGAGCAAAATGCTTTGAACTTGCCGGTTTTGCTGTAATTGAACATTTGCTGAATTGCGTGGTGTCAGTGTCAACTTAGTTCAAATAAATTGGCAATTATTAACTCAAGTCTATGTTTTTTTTAGGTTCATGCTCAGATGGAAGAGCCTGCTATTTCCTACGACGGATCCGGTATTGTGGACGATTCAGAATTATTAAGTGATGACGAAGATTACGAAGTGCTCTCTGGCTCAGGTATTTTCTCTACTGTTTCTGTGATTTTGAGAAGCCACCTTTGACTTTGCTTCCTATGCCAGCTAGTCATTTTTCTGGCGGTATTTCAAATTACTGAACTGTTTTGCGGCAAATCAAAAAATGTTAAACTTCTGGCCTTTTTTAGAATTTGGAGAAAGTTCTGTCTTTTTTTGTCAAAATGAAGCTTTTTAAAGTATGTATCCTATTACTGATTTTATTTCCTGTTACTGATTCTATTACCTTTTCCCTTATCCTGCTTAACAATAACAACTGTTACCCTCTTGTACGCTTTTCGCACTCTCCCATCCTAGGCAGTAGGTAGTTTATCTTTTGTGCCTTTTCATTTTCCCAGGCAAAATAATTATGTATTCAACAAATAAAGTGATTGACAGTGGTGACTCATGAGGCACTGAGAGAATCATTGCCATCAGCTTGCTACCACAATGTGTATAAATATATCATTTTTGCCATTTCCGCTCTTTACAACGTTATTGTAATGTTGCAACAGCAATTAGGCGAAAAAACATCGTCAATTTTTTGCCCTCTTCTTGATGCTGAACGTTAGGAGTGGGTGCGAAAACCAAAATGTAACCTTCCAACCTTCAGTAACCTATTTTACGGCAACGCAAACCCTCCCTCACGTTAATTATTGAGAAAGTACCGGTACAGCTTTGACTGGCACGAATGGCAAAATTTGTGACAATTCATTTTGAGCATTTCGGGTCTGGCCTATTCCACAATTAACCCAATAACCTATGCTTACTAATTAAGAATGTTTGCAGTTGTTACTGTCACACTACGACTTCATATGTAGTGGCGCAAACAGTATGGTTTACTTTTAGGCACGTTACGTCATGTTTGACCAACAAAAGAATTAAGTCCGTTTTTTTTTTTTTTTCAGGCGAAACAGATGTAGATGAAGAACCGATTGTGATAGAGCCCAAGGGCAACAGCAGCGTGGAATACGAGGTTAGTCAATCACGATAAACCTTGCTAACTAACCTAACTGTATCAGGGGTTTAGGATATTTCTGATGACTTTGGGCGTCGCAATTGCCCAAAATTGCAATGTTTTAACGCTGTCGATACAACAAAATGGTAAACAACTTTTGGTTAGATAATGCAGTTTTTTTGGTAATTTTTTGTATAACTGGACTACCTGGGCAGTTGGACATCTGGTGTCTTTGAGATTTGGCTGAAGTGCTTTTCTCAAAGGCGTAATGTGGCATGGTACCTGTAGTCAGTAATTTTTAACTCGTGATGTTCAGTTATTAAGCTATGCTTAAGCGTTCACTTCGGAAAATGTTAATCAATAGCTTACTAAATGTTGTGGCAAACTTATGTACTAGTCCGAAATTTAAAAAAATGTCTAGGATGAACCGGAAGTGGAAACTCCGAAACAAGTTGCTCCGAATGAAGAGGAGGAAATTGAGGAGGAGGTAATTGACGTGGAAGAAAAAGAGGAAGAAAACGCATTCGATGAAGAAGAAGAGGAAGAAAAGGAAATAGAAAAAGAAATTGAAACCGATAAGAAAATAATGAAAGAAGACGAAGAAGAATTTGAAGAAATCGAAGAAGAACAAAGAGAAAAAGATGAAAATAGCGAAGAACTTGAAAACGCGATGAAAGATATATCAACTAGTGAGAAAAAGCCAGCTCGAGAAGTGGATATCATCCCTGAAACTGTAAGATTTACTGCATAAATTTTTCTTATTTAAGCTGATATTTGATAAAATCTAACTATTGCACGGCAAAACGATCTCGATGATCCAATCGGAGTTTGATACCTCCCTATGATCGTGCGTAGCGAGGATCGGGCTGTGGAGGTTTCAACTTTGTATCGTGAAAAACTTTGATTTGATTTTGTCATTTGAGACGAGTGGTTGAATGTTTTGACCTTAGCTTTTTACCTCAGTGGGTAGGATTTGTTTTGGCTTGTAGTTAGCATTCCTACTTGCTTAAAGACCCAATTTCCCAAGTAAGCACAAGAATAATCACAGTGCGAATGATCAAAAACCAGCGACAACCAAGCGGGGAAGAAGTATATATTAAGTTTTGTCGCTCACGGCATTGTTAACTCACGTTTTAACCCTTCTCGTAATTTGACAATGATTCTTTACCAAGCTCTCAATGGTTTACATCCCACCGTTTCCCTTACAACCAAAATCAAGCAGTCCTTTTGATATTACTGAGTTTTATAGCAGCTTTGGATTAGGTTTTATGTCATTGTAAGTCTTTGTTTATTTCTAGACCACTGAAACAATCTTTACGACAACTACAACAACTGCTCTTTTGCCTGAGGCAGATGTAAGTGATATAATGCATTTGACGCATTTGTCTTTATTTATATAACTTAATGGCGCTATCATTCCACACTTTAGGTCAGTAAGGAAAGGCCTAGCAATTTCTTTTTGCAAAATATTATGATAACCAAAATTATTGTGGATTTATTTGTTAAATTTTTACAATCACGATTTTACTTTTAAACTTAGTTGTTTCAAATTCAAGCTAGTTTTTAAGCTGCATGGGCGTTAAATGCTCTAAGCCTTAGGACTTGGTAATAATGACTGCCTATAAAATTTGCAATTGAACTTTTCAGAGCGTTTTTGTATTACTGTTATTGTTTTGTTACGATATCTTTTATGTGCTAGCTCAAATACGCAGTTAAACCTGCGCTTACCGAGCTTGCTTGTAGTGTTTCATTAGTATTCATTTGGACTTGACACTTTGGACAGTTTGGACTTGATACTGAAATTGGCTTTTCCGCGGTTTGCTTAAGAATTAAATTACTGCTTAGCTTTAATATGATAAAGATATAGATCAGGGCGGATCCAGAAAAATTTTTTTGGAAGGCCAAGAATCAAAAGAACGCTTATCTTGTAATTCTGCGCGTATATGAGGATCAAAGTAAAACGTATTACTGCTTACAATTAAAAATTTGAGGAACTTGGGGCGCATAGCCTATTGTGGAACCGGAAATGGAGATGAGTGTATCTTTTAAATTGTAGATTCAAAATTTTTGCTTTAACAGATTATCACTTAGATGGCCGAGTGGTCATAGTGTCTGCTTCTGGATTGGTAGACTCCAGGGTTCGATTCCGAGTTTGGTCAAACCAATGACTTTAAAATTGGTATTCATAGCTTCCCTGCTTGCCGCTCAGCATTAAAGGGACAGTGTGAAGAACAAGCCGGCGGGTTTACTTGTGCCGTTGGGAAAAGCACTTAATAGGATTCCCCTATCTTGGTGTGGTAGACAGGGTAGACAGATGGCTGGCAACTCCCAAGCGAGCTCGTATAGCGCAATGATTGTTTTCTCGTGATAGGAGCATAAATATGCAACTAAATACAATACAAATACACTTTATTATTATTATTTGAATTGTCCATGGTGATTCTGCTGTTACGTTTATTGTTGTTTTGTTAAGCGCTTTTGATCTGAATTTCGGTCAGGAAAGAGCGTTGTAGAAATGCGTTGTTATTATTTTCAGGACAAGGAAAATGAAGAAATAGATGAAGTGGATGTGGAAACTGATTTAGAAGAAAAAGACCCGGATGTAGACAAAACTGCTTCAACGTCATCCATATTTGGAAATAATCAATTTTTAGCAGGTAAATTACACAGTTAGCGCAGTTGTTGAAAAAAATTGCAATTTTTCAGAAGCTCTGATACAAACATCTCTCTATTACTCGTATCAAACATCGCGGATGTGGTTTTCATGTTCAGTTTGTTGGTCATATTGAAACTTCTTTTACATTAGTTTGGCTTCTCTTTTGTGTTGGTCCCTATTAATTTGGTTGATACAATATCTTAATAATGCTTTTCTTGGTGATTTTAAGTCTTGTGAGTACTAGCAAACGTTTATTGTAGCATGCCACATGTATTATTAATTTGTTGTTCATGTTATGACGATTTGAACCTTGACTGCCTCAGTGCGTAGATTGTGCAGGCCCTGTTGGCTACGACATTACATGCTGAAAGTTACATGACAAAACATATCTTGACGCAATAGTATGTATACTCCCAAGTCGCGTTGAAGCTCGTATAAATATCTTGAAATAACGATCCATGCAACTGAAAAGCCAGTCGCCTTTTTAAGTTTTATTTTTGCCCGTAAACTGCAGTCTATGGGGAAAGCTGCTTCATTAAACACCTGTCGAAGTAGAAAAATCGATGCTGTTTTCTAGCTTGCTAGCAGAAATACGTTTCGGATTAGCGATTTGGTAATAATGAGTTTTGTAGGCGCACATTAAGAACAGGGCATTAATACCCGCGAGGAATTTATCAATATTGATAACGGTTGTGCTCAACCGCTTGTTAAATTTTTTCGTGGTTAATGTAGCTTTCTAAGCCATGGGAGTGAGAGCACTGGACTGTATTCTTGTCAACAGAAATGTAGTGATTCGATATGTTACATTTGGTCTATTTCCTTACGGTTGGTCTTTCGGGCGATTGATTAGCCGTTTGGTACTTGGCTTTCGATAAATGTAGCATTTCAATAATATATAGTCATGGGTCCCACTCGGCATAAAATCATAAAAAAGCATAAAATTTCACCCTGTCATAAAAAATCATAAAGTTTTCATAAAAATTGACTGCTGTCATAAAATTTGAGAACGTTTTGGGTAAGTAAGTTTTTTGATCTTATTTATAGCCTACTGTAGCATTAATCAATTTCGCAAGGTTATGCTATTTGCCTTCTGGTGCTTTTTTTCTTGTTGTATACTTGAAAAGACACACCATCAGGCTATATTAATTTGATTCGTGTCCAGCAGTGTCCAGTTTCATTAATTACCCAGCCTTAACGTGTTGTGCCCTTGGCTTTGGGGAAAGCCGGCAAAGTACAATACCTAGATGACTTTCTTGTTCCTTTGGAGCTGCCGTGCCGACGAATTATAGTAGATGAAAATTTTGGAAAAAAAAGTTGCTGCAAAAATAAAAGACTAGTGCTGTAGCCTGCAGCTTCACTTGTTAGTTTATGCTAATGATAGCCTATCTTAACTAATACCAGTATTCTATAGGCTACTACTTTATGACCAGCTATATTTACATTAAATATTAGTGAACTTATTTCTAGTGCTTTGCCGGTCAGGGTAACAACTAACAAGCCACATACCCTGCAAGCTGCTGTAGAACTTGAATGCTTTTTACTTTACTTTAGTGTCTTTTATTTCCGCACCGTCAATACAAAAACGAATTAACATAATACTAGGGAGGGATTAAGTGGTTGGCCTACTGCCTGGGGTGGCCAGCAAACTGGCTGTGCAGTTGCAAATAAATCGATGCATTACCCAATACTTTACAGTTACATTATTGCTTTCATGTTTTGCTGATTGTCAGTAATTTAGGTGCTTTAATTATTACTTGTAGTGAAGGCTATCAAATGGGAAAAACAAGTTTTCGGGTTGCTTGGATGGAAGGGCGGACTTGGTTGGCACCTATGAGAAACGATGTACATCGTGCTTATTGCAAGATATGTTTAAAGAGTTTTAAAATTGACGGAAGTGGTCTCAGCCAAGTCAAGTCTCATGAGAAATCACATAAACCTGGTTCAGTCGATCAATTTTCTTCGCAAAGAATGCTTGTTAAGTTCTTCTAGTGAGCTAGCAATGACGCCCAGGAGGCCATTAATTTTGTCACCAGAGGACCAGATTCTTAATGCTGAGATCCTACAATGTCTTCACTCTGCAGAGTGCAACTATTCGTTTGCAAGTGGAAAATCGGATGGTAAAAGATTCAGACTTATGTTTCCTGATTCTGAAATAGCTAAAAAGTATGAGTAGGGAGATACCAAGATTAAGTACAATATTCAATTTGGTATTGCACCCTATCTAAAAGAAAAACTTATTTACGATGTAAAGAATAAACCATTTACATTCAAATTCGATGAAACGACAACAAGACAAGTGAAAAAACAATATGATGGGTATTTGCGGTATGTGTCACCTACCTTCAAGCAAGTGACCAACCTATATTGTGGTTCCCTATTTGTTGGCCATTGCGGGAGCGAACAGTTGCTCGAACATTTTCAACATTTTGTTAAAAATCTATCATTGGACTGCAAATTGTTACTTCATGTTGGCATGGATGGTACATCATCTGAAAGCTGGTACATCATCTGAAAGAGGATGTTGATACAACAGTGCTTGATTCGGGAACATGTTCTTTGCATCCTGTACCCACTGCGTTTCGAAAAGGAGTATCAGAATTGACCTACGATATTGATGGTTTTTTAGAAGACCTCTACTTCTTCTTCAAATATTCTAGTGCAAGAAGGAAGGACTTCTTAGCTATCCAGGATTTAACAAATGTTACTGCTCAGTTTTTAAAACAACCTGCAGAAACTAGATGGATTGCAATTAAATATGTGGCTATTCGTGTGTTGGATCAATATCCGAACATCAAGGAATATTTTCTTAAATTTCTTCCCAAAGAAAAAAATTTCAGAAGCACTGTTGAAAAAACTGACAGGTATAAACGCATTTGCAAGTATTTAAATGATTCATTGGTTGAAGCAGCCTTGTCTTTTTGCGGTTACATTGCAAATGATTTTGAAGAATTTTTAAAACCTTTTCAGAGCAACGAACCAAAAATTCATTTGATGTACCCTGCTATGTGTCAGCTTGTTGCGAACATAATGCACAAGTTTGTAAGCAGGAAGGTTCTTTCTGGTGATGCTGCTAAAAATATTGCAATTGATGTGGAAAAAGCTGAAAACTTGAAACCTGTGAAGTTAATTGACGTTGGTACCAAAGGAAAGCAATTGTTATCAGATCCTACTTTTTCCAAAGCAGACCAAACGAAATTCAGAAATGGCTGCATGAATTTTTGCAAAAAATCTACGAAGTACCTCGTTGATCATTTGCCCTTAAATAGACCCATACTGCAATATGCTCAGTATCTTCATCCAGAAAAACGAAATGCACATGGTGCTACTAATGCCATCTCGAACTTGGCTTTTAAAGTGGCAAGTGTGATGAAAGGACGCCACTCTTCTGTTTTTTGATTTGCCTGCATCAACAACGGTGGATGAGGTTTGCTACAAAGTTAGGGATCAGTGGTTGAGGTACCAATATGAGGAGGTGAAGGATGATTGGTACAAAAGAGATACCAATGATGTGCCAACAACATCAAAGGTTTCACAAGCTTCTTATTGGCAAGATGCCATGGAAAGGTGTGGTCTGGTGGAAGGTGGGAATGAGAATTTTGAGTCATGTTACAAACGAATTGACCATTATTGGAGAAAAATTGGTGAATTGGTTGACGAAGATGGAGGTAAAAAATACACAGAACTTGCTAATTTAGCTCTTACGGTTTGTTCACTAAGCCACGGAAATGCTGCCCAGAACGAGGTTTCTCCGTCAATAAAGCTTTACTTGAAAGTCATGGCTACACTATTCAGGAAGACACAATTGTGTCGTTACGAATTGTGAAAGACTGGATAAATGTGTTTGGGGGCACTTTAAAGTTTCCAATTGAAAATGAACTTTGGGAGCGGGTGAAAGGAGCTCGAGCCAAATGCATGACGTATTTAGAAGAAAAAAAAATATTAGAAGAACAAGAGAGAAGGAAACGTGAAGAAGAAGCAGATAATGCACAGCACCAGGCAGAAAAGCAGTCACATGTAGACAAGCTAAACGATGATATTGAAAGGTGTGAAATTGGGTTGAAGACAGCTGAAGAAATAATTGACCAAGGAAATGCCAAGCTACAAGATGCTCTATCCAGCAAAGTCTTGAATAAAAATGACCTCGTGTCTGCTCAGGCAAAAATTAGCATCGGCTTAGACAGAAAACGTCAGTGTGATAAAGAGTTAGCTGCTCTTAAACTGAAGAAAGCGAAATTGATTAAGTAATTTTAGTTGTAGATGCAGTAGTTTCAGTTGCTTCTGTAGTTTTAGTAGTTATAGTTGTAAAAGTTTGTAGCCTATATACGGTTGTGGTTGTCAAACTTTTTTCTCGTGGTGTGCCTTTTTAATTTTCCAAAAAAATTTTGTGTACCGGTACCTCTCAAATAGCAACGTTTAAAGGGAGGGTGCAGCCTAGTCAATTTTAAATCAAAAAATAGCACAAATTCTCTGAGCACATGACAAAAAAAAATTCTTGTAGAAGATCGCCTAGTTCCAGAAATATTCGAAATAATTTCACTAGCCTAAAAACCTATTGCATTTTCTGCCTTCACAGCTTCAATATCAGCAATATGAGCTGAAGTTAAACTTAGTTAATGCCGAAAGCTGTCTGTCAGAATTGATCTTGGCTGTATATCTTTTGTTGATTATATACGCTTGGCTACACCTTATACTCTGTTGAAGAGCACTGATATGGAATGTTTTTCTTTTTAGTGTTCTACATTTCGTTATTTTTGTGTTTTTTTTTGTATTCACATGCAAAAGCAACTTTTTGCAATACATATTGATTTTACTGCATTGTACTGTGATGGCCCATGCAAAAGCAACTTTTGCAGCCCACTGTTTTTTTGTTAATGGGGGCTTTTGAAAGCAAAAAGTATATTACTCTATTGTACTGCGATTGCACAGTTCAAAGCAGCTTTTTGCAGTCCCCTGTTTTTTGTTTTTTTGGCTTTGTGAAAGCGATTTATAAATATTGATATCAGTATACTATACTGTGATTGCACAGTTCAAAGCAGCTTTATGTAGTCTACTGTTTTTTGTTTTTGGAGGCTTTGTGAAAGCAATAGGCCTAAGTATTTATAAGTTTATTACTGTATTGTAGAGTGATTGCACATGCAAAAGCAGCTTTTTGCAGTCCGCTGTTTGATTTTGGATTTTTTTGTCAGAGCAATAAGTATTCTTCTTCAAAAGTTACATCGTACAAGACTGCGCCATAATCTGCGTGAGCCTCTATTGCTAGTCAGACTGGGCCACCAGGCCCACCACGATGGGTAGACTGCATGGTCCATCCGCATGTCTTCCACTTAAAAGTGGACGAATCCCGCTAAGTGTCTTTCCCAAGGACACAAGAAATCTTGCTGGTTTGTTCTCCACACTGCCCTTTTCATGTTGAACGGCAAGCAAGAAAGTTTTGAATACCAATTTTCAAGTCATTGGTTTGACCCGACTCGGAATCGAATCGAACCACGAGTGTGCTGTTCCATAAGCAGACACTCTATCCACTTGGCCATCTGGACGGTTCGATAAGTTCTGGTATTGGTATTACTGTATTGTACTGTAATGGCACGTGCAAAAGCTGCTTTTTGATCCCTGGTTTTGTGTTTTGGAGGATTGTGAAGCAATACGTATTGATATAGCCGCGATTAACTTGTTTGATATAAGCTGTGTGTATATTGTATTTTGTGATTGATATTGTAAAATGTTGACATTGTACTGTTGCGATACAGCGAAGTGAAATGTTTGGATACCTGTGATGCTAAATTTGCAAAGTTTTCGAACGGTGTAGCGTTTTAGCATTGTCAATCCATTTTTCACTGAGCATAAAAAAGCCATAAAATTAAGCAAAATGTCATAAAAAAAGCATAAAATATAGGCTCGCTGGAGCATAAAATCATAATAAAATTGAACCACTTTAGCGTGGGACCCCTGTATAGTTTAAATTGTGACAAAATCTTCAGCAAGGTTCAATTCCTCGCTTATTCTAATCAAGCTCATGAGCTTGCCATTACTGCTGCAGCGTTTCTGCTCGCAGTCGCGGAGACTGGCTCCATAAACTTGCAAAAGTCTGCTCATGAACGTGTATAACGCGAGTCCATTGACGAATATAGTTACATGAATTAAGTTTCCAGCTCTTTGTTCCTTACAAAAATTTTAACCTCATATTTTTGGGTCAGACTTAACCAATTTTTAGTAAATTCTAGCCCAAAAATATTGAACCAAAATTATTGGATCCAGCACAAACCTGAAGTTTTATCCCAAAAAACAATATTTGCAAATTGATCCTGAACTCAGTTGAAAATTAAGCCAAAACCCGACTTTTGTTTTAACTAAATTTATCTTTATAGAGTGATTTTATTTTACGTTTTTGTTTCAGCTATCATCATTGGAGGTTGCATTGGACTTCTTTTTGCTATTTGCGTAATTTTCCTTCTCATTTATAGACTGAAAAAGAAAGATGAAGGCAGCTATGCACTAGATGAACAAAAAAAAAACAATTCCACTTCGTATCAGTACACGCAAGGTCAGGAGTACTTTGCGTAAGAACTTGCTCTGTTCTCGCGTGCCAATTTGCTCTACGTGTAAAAATTTCACTTCACATTTTAGCATTTGGTTCTCAGCCTCTGAAATTTCAGCTCTAAGTTAAGTGTTATTGGAACTAACAAATCAACCCTTACAACTGTCAGTGCTGTGCGCCGTACAGTTGCCTTTTTAATTTATTGGTTTATTTTTTAATGTTTTTGTGAGAAGAAAATTAGCGACACTTGTATGGTACAAAATGTCTGACATACGACAGCTTCGCTATTTTTTTTTTCGGACGAGCATTACATGAATATTTCATACTGTCTTTATTCCGAACTGTATTGCTAACTTTCCCCAGCAGTTGGGCTAAAATAAATTATGCATTTGTTGTACTTGCTGCAAAATCAATTCTTCTCGAATGCCATAAAGCACCGTTGATATACTGCAAATCATACCGGAAAATAACTCTTTTGACATTTAAGTAACTGTACTTCTTATCCTAGACGGGGAATAGAACTAGTTTAAGCTTAGATAATAGTAATTTAGCGTGAATTGGAAACGAAATCAAATTTTTGTTTTAAATTATACTGACTGCATCAACGTAGTTACTGCAGCAACAACTATTTAAATTCTTTCACGTTTTAGCTAAAATGAAACAGATTCTTTCCGTAATCAGAGGATTTTAGAAGCTTGATGCTCGCAGATGAAGTCTGCCGTTGATAAACTAGTAGACGATTCTATTGTTTGGGATTACATAAATTCTAATTGCTGGTTTTACTGCTTAATTACTGGAGAATGTGCTTATCTGCAAGACTTGAGTAAAAATGGCTGGGGAAACTAGGCTTATATAAACAATCCATATTACAGAACAAAAACTAACTAATGTTCCTTGTAGCTTAATTAAATGAAGCATTTTTGTTGGTAAATTTTGGTACAATTAAAGCTGTTTAATGAAATGCTCGGAAGCAGTTCGGTTGAACGTTTCTGTGAATGAAATTTTTTTGTTTTATATTCCTTGTTGTAATTAAGCTTTGCTACATTAAAATCCAGTGGTTTGTTTTTTAAACTTACTGTAACTGTTACAGTTAGAATGTTGACTAAGCCTAAATAGATTGAAAACAATTCGTAAAGATACTGTTGTATTGGCAGCCTGTAGTACATAAAGAATTCAAAAAACTTACGAAATTGAACAATTCTGTTTGTGCTTTATTTCTTAAACGCAAAAGCAGAAGTGGCTTGATCAAGTCAGTTTTTGTGACCCTTTTGGTTGGTGGGTCATTTTTGGTTGTGTTGTTTTTTTGTGTGTACGGATGCTGAAACTTGCGTGAGTGTATTGTTGTTTTGTTGTTGATGTATCTGATGTGTTCAAGAATAATTCAGCAGTTTAAATCATGGGTTTTGATGTGCGTTTTGAAAGATCTGTTCAATTTGATCTAATTTTGCTTGTAACTGACCTTTTGGCTCAACATTTAACTTAACTGTGTGTATGCGAATGTAAATCTTTCTGTTGGTCGACTTGATTTCTACATGTTGGCGGCAAATGTCGCTAAATACGTTTAGACTTGAATAAAACGAGTTGGAAGCGAAAAAAGTGTGTTTTTTTGCTGTAGCACAGTAAAACCACTATGTCTGAGTGTCTGGAAAGTTGTATTGTGTTTCCTAATAACAGTTGGTTAGTCATACAAACAGCGACTATCTATAATCGCCTTCTCACTTCGAAGCCAACAAATGGCCTGACGGACTTTATTTCAGATCAATCACAAATCTCCTGCCTTTGTTGAAAATGGCTTAGTTGTAACAAGGCTATCGAATTTCAAGTGAAAGTTATTTATTGTCAACACCTATCAGCTTTTGTTGAACGTTGGTAACATCACTTTTTGAGCTCATAACACCTCACACAAGGTGTTTCAATTAATAGGCAGAATGTAGCAAAATATACCTTTTAAAACACGCGTTAGCCTCTAAAGCTCTTTACTGCTGGGTCTGTATCATATACAGCTCTTTGCTGTGTCGGTAAGGTGATAAATATGTGCTTTGTAACGTGGCAAAATGCATGCTTAAAATATTTTTACCGATAAAGCAGAGCCTGACCCACTATTAGACGCCCAGGCAAAAACATTTCTTGCTTCAAAGCAGCTTAATGAAAAACACGACCTTCAATTTCTTTGTTGCAACTGACAGCGAGAGGCCTGAGTTTGCTCTGTGCAAATTTGCCTTTTAACTTCGTCATTCTCGTTTACATACTTTCCGATGCCCTTGTTCAAACATAAAATGTAGACTTTTGCTGAAGCTATTGTTAGTTTTCGAAACGAGCAACGCAGTGAAAACACAATATTTTTTCAAAGTTCGTTGTTCTCTGCTTCGCCGACCCAGCGAGTAAGCCGTTATCAGCATCCCGGCCACAAAGATAAGAATTATTTTCAAAATCTAATCGCTTTTTAACCATTCTTTTCGCGTGTGAGCAGAAAATGCATAGTTCAAGCGACAAAACCTTTCTTGTACGGTGAAAACTTCAATTCTACTCTAAGAAATTATTTAGCATTATGAATGTACATTGTACATGTTTTTTTAAATTTTTTGTCGTTTTGATGTAACTACCAGTCAGTGATGTTACCAGGTACGGGGGACATCGAGGCACTAGTCTACCGTTATTAATGAAAGCTAATCTGAAAAGTGTTTAAAATTTTGCTATAAAATACCTTGATATCGCAATCTTTGGCCTGTGGTGACCCCTTCCTCAATTGTGTTTTCAAAAAGCAATGATTCTTATTTTTATCAGCACCTAGTTGGCTTTTTAGAAAAAAATTCTTGAAGGAAGTCTAATGATCGTTTAGTGGTTGTTTTTGAGACTAAGTTGACGCAATTAGTTATGATAAATGGCATCTTTCGTATAGAAGAGCGGTAATTAAATCAGTAACACTTCTTTGCGAAGTGCTGTTAAATAATAGGGTTTGAAGACAGTTGGTTGTAATGGTTTTGACGTTTAATAGCTGTTTGAAGGCGTGTTTTCCGATACGCGACAAGCGGCAACGCGACTACCAAATTTTTTTGTTTATTTCATTTTGACGTTGAACTTAGGTGCGACAACGCTGCAAAAACCACGCGATATCATGGAATTGTACCAGTACAACTTTTATCACTTCATCGTCCGGACAGCAAATGTTATGTCGCCGTAATTGCAGTCCTGTTGTATAGTTTGTAATGGTAGTCGCATTGCCGCGCATCGGTTAACGCACCTTAAAGTATCATAATAATAACAATAGCCAACCCATTCCATGTATACCGAAGCCGTTTTGCCAGTTGAGTTGATAGATTAACAGTGATTTCTATGGGAGGGGTTGACAATGACGTCACATTTGACCATACGTTGTATATTGGAACGGATCCAGAAAGTTTTGGTGCGGGGGTATGTAATTTAGAATTAATTGAATGTTAAGTAAATGCAAACACGTTTAAACCCGGAAACGGGCGTAAACAGGGCCGTTGAGAGGGGGTTCCAGGGGGTAGACTACCTTTGGTACCCGGCCCGTAATTTTGAATGCCGCACGTAAAAATTTGACGTACAGGTTTGAAAGGGCAATTCTCGTCTGAAGGCAGACAAGGTCACTCCTCGCCACCAACTACCAGCAATACGCTTACTCGCACCTAACGTACTACCCCTCCCCCAGTAAGTGTTACAGCTAAAATAGCCTACCAACCAAAAAATGCCATATGTGTACTGACTCCATAAGGCTACCACTTGAGTTTGGTATACTGGAGAATAATTACTATTGCTTTTTGATTTGTTATTGCTATCTTGGCATACCAAGCCATTAACCACACCTCTTAAAATTATCTAGTTACAAAGCCATGTTCAAAAAAGCAAGAAACAGACGGAATGCCCCGCCAGCCTATGTCAATTATGTTTTTATATGAATGAAATTTTTCTGTTATTTCGATCCTTTTCGATAACTAGGCTATAGACCCTACGCCAGCACGCGTGATCGAAAATTTGGGAACAATATGCATCATATTTGGAGAAGCACATCAGAATTAGGAGCGAAAAATTGATATAAAATTTGCCTAAAAATTGTTTAAAACGGATTTAAATGGCCATTGTAATATGTAAAATTTCAAAAATTTTCCATGAGAGCATGCCCCCAGACCCACCTATACAGCTACAGAGTCGTTTTTGTTCCTCACCTAAAATTTGCTTCAAATTAATTCTGCCGTAAAAACTACACTTAAAAACATGTCAAAAGGTTGAAGTACCCTCTCTGAAAAACGTTCTGAATACGCCCCTGACCTGAAACATTTTCAAATCGCGCATTTACATCCTTTATTTCCGGGTCTAAACGTTTTTGCATTTGGTAAACGAAAAATCAAATCTTCATTACACTCGCGGTGTTACGCAGAAGCGTGTAACAAGAGGCGGAGCCCAGCTACGCTGCATAGCGCTTGGGTAAGACAGAAACGTCGCAGCGATGGCGATACGTTCCCGACAGTGTCCGAATTGACCGGCCCGGGAATCAATCACCAGACCTATCGCACTGATAGGGATGTTCATAATTGCTGGGCTCACCGGCCGGTCGTATTATAGTTGACAATCAACCGAATTCAAAACTGCATCCCTCCAACAAATCTTTCTGGATGCGCTTGCGATCACGCCTGAATTTAGGGTTAGGATAACTGAGGCTGCTAATGGTAACTGTGCTGAGAGTAAGCTAAATAGCTAAACGGTAAGCACACCTGATTAAAAATTTTATTAATCTTTTGGTTAATCGCTTTCGATATAACAAAGTGCCTCTTCTGACGAATAATCTTTTGTTATCATTTTTGACAAACCTTCTTTTTGTCATTTTGCGGGGGGCCCAGATTTAATTTTGGTACCGGGCCCGAGCTTGGTTCTCAACGGCCCTCTGCGTAAATAAGCCTTTTAAAAAAGTTTTGTGTCAGGGGCGTATTCAGAATTTTTTTCAGGGAGGAGGCACCAATTTTCGTCACTTTTTCAAGCGTGTTTTTTTTCGGCAGAGTTAATTTTAAGCTACTTAAGTACCAAAAATGACTCTAAGTGGGTCCGGAGGCATCCTACCCTGGAAAACATTTGAAAATTTTCATACTGTAATGGCCATTTTAGTGCTTTTTAAACAATTTTTAGGGAAAGTGTGTCATATTTTTGGCCCCTAACTTTGAGTGCTTTACCAATAATGCATTTTGATCGCACAGTTTCGATTATGCGAGCTTAAGACGACGATAAGGCGTAATTGTCATGATGAGGCTGGAAATGATGGAAAACTTTTATTCATCCAAAACATTGTTGAAAATGGCTGGTGGGGGGAATGCATACGCAGCATACTCCACATCCCCCTGGGTCCGCCCCTGGTTGTATAATAACAAAAGATGGTCTCAAATTTAAGAGATATGTTTTAAACTAAAAATACCGAAAGTAGTTAATGCATAATTGTTGTAGGGAAGTCAAATGAATGTTTCTGGTGGAACTGGTAAAACGATATTCTAATGTTAGCAATTTTGTTCTTTTTTGAGCTACAGTACGTAGATCATTTTTACTTGAAATCGTTTAGCCTTTTTTCTCCGGAAGGTCTGAGAATCCGAGGGCGGTTGCATGTACAGGAGCGGCACTGCCCTGCTAATAAAATTGCGCCATTGCTTTATAAGCATAACGGCAAAGAACAAGATTCAGGAAACAACGCTACGTAATTCTTGTTATTATGGCAATTACAAAGCCAGATTATCAATGACAAAGTATCTAGCACTTCGAAATAAATATCAAAAAGGGAAGTCAGTATGACGTCGTTTGAGGCTCAATGGGGGGGTTTCAACCCCCAACCTTCCCGTGGCTACGCCACAGGCCAGTAGCCACCCTTATCAAAGCGGTAGATAACAGGTTGTTACTGAAAATGCACAAAGCGATCAAATCTTCACCGTCCTGTTTAGCCTTGACATAAACGCAACTGTTGTATAGGAACTGGTTCTCAAAATAACTCGTGGTTCTAATAAAATGTCAAATTGATAGAAAACGTTTGCCAAAATGGCACGCTTGAACTTCTTTTCTTTCATGAAAATGTCTACATTGTTGCGAAACCGCATGTAATCAAGCGTGACATACTTCTCTTTGTATATACAGCAAAATCATCGTCCCCAGAGATCAATTTTCAAAAAAAATTTTTAGCAATGAATTTGTTTCAATGCCACGAATCACTTATTGACGCAGAATCAAACTTTCTTCAGCCATTTCGTTTCAAGCGCCATCCCCAGGAGGGCAGGAGCATTTACGTAGGCTTGACTAGGCATCACATTCGATACCTTGCCTTCGCTTGACTAGTTGGAACAATAACGTTCTGAGTTCACAAGCTCGAGTCGCAAAAAAGTTTTTTCTTTACTGGTTCAAAATGTTTTCTACATTTTTCTACTGAAGTTTTACTCTCTATTAGGATCAAGTATTGCGCACAAAAATGAACAGCTAAAAGGCGATATTTACTGATAACAGAATCATTTCAGCTGTGCTGTCCAGCGTGTAATTAAGCTTTTGTCTTTGGTAAGCCTTGGGCAATTTTATCGATTGAATTTTTTTGATGCAAAAATTGTTGAAAAGAAATGTTCGCAGCTTGAAATATTTGAAGCCAATTTCAAAACTTTATTTGCTGATTTTAGTATTTAAACAGTACACTTCAACAGAAGTTGGCAAAGCACTGTTAGATAGACAAGGGGAATACGCCCATTGAAAACAAAAGTTTTTCAATGCAGGTGCGTAGCCGACGTTAACTTAAGGAGGGGTAAATTACGAATTTACAATAGACCAAAAATTACAAATATTACGGTAGCCTAATTCATAAGAATGGGAGAGGGCGGTGCCCCGTTGTCTTCTCCCCAGGATACGCGGCTGCCTCAATTTGTTTTCGCCCTCCACAAAGCTATTTCGCTGGGTCATATGCACACGGAGGACATTTTAGTTATTTTTCATACATCACCCAGTCGACAATCCGAAAAGTCCTGTCTGCTCTCAGCACTTTTACAGTTCATGACCGTAAATTCCCAATCAGCACCGGTAGATGGTTTAAAGTTAGCCGATATTTTTACCACATCGTATGTATGTAACGTTGCCAAAACACTAGGTGCTGTAAAAATATTGTTTCTTGAGTCTTTTTGTCTTGTACATTTACTTCCTCCTTTCAAAATCGGTTTGTTTTGGTTCAATTTTTAACAAGCTAACACGAAAGAAAGACAACTAGCACCATCAAAATGTGTGATTCATAATCACAATTGATAAGTGGCCTCTTGAATTTCTGAAAAAGTTACCATTTTCTTTCATAATAGGCCTATGAACAACTGTCTACAACCTATGATTTTCAAGTAGTTAAAAGGTCATAAGTCCTTCAACTCAATCGAAAAAATTTTAGTTACCGTAATATGAAACAGCAGGTCGCATACGAACGGCACCAGGCGTAATAGCTCTGTTACAGCCAGAGTAGAATGAAAAGTCACTGAATCACTGAATTAATTGTTTTTACCTGTTTTGGTGCTATACAACAAAGCTTCTTGAACATTTCGATCTCTGCCTTATTTTTGAAAAAAAATGCGACCCGTTTTTGCCAGTGAAGGAAGGGCTGCTTCATCACAGTCTATTGCAATTAAGGGCAATTTGATTGATGACCCTAGCCTAGGGTACACGCATGGGCCTATTTATGCTATCCCAGAAACGAAAGAGTGCGCAAAAACTTCAGGAAAGCTTGGAGGAGCATTCCCGCTACGATAAGCACAGATTTTTTTGGAGAAATCGGAGAGAGAATTTTTTTCAACGTGTATCTAATGAAGCGTGATGGGGCTCACGTCACGCATAGCGAGGCAGACCCCAATAGCCCCACATGGCCACGGTCCCGATAAATAGGAACGCCCCTGCGTTCGCAACTATTCGGACTGGTATTGGCCTTTAATGCGCCGACCCTTATTGCTACTGTAAAAAAACAGCAATAATGGAATTTAGCGAGCAAGTGATTTTGGGATAAATTTTGATCAGGCACTGCGATTCTCCTTTTTTGAAATTTGAATAACAGTGTTTAATTGCTCTTTCCTAAATTAGTCTGTGGACGTTTTAAGTCGGCTTAGGTTATCAGGTTTATATTAAAAGCATTTTTGCGTCATTGATATTTTGGTGACGTCGTTGTTAAAGGAAGTCTTTTCACACTTGAATGATTTTCTATGAGCCTTGAACTCAGCCGTAAAAGATTTCACAAATCATTTGAAAAATGAGGACATTTAATCTCTACAGCAAATCGATTAAAATAATTAAAAGGGAAGCCCTGCTTATTGATTCCTTTTTTATCGGCGCTCGCTGCTTCGGTTGCTTTAAAAGTTAATCTTGGCAATTGATTTAGGATTTCCGTAAGATTGAAACTTTCACTATGACAGTCAGTAAAGTGGTTTCGGTGTTCCCATACTCGTCAGCATGGTTTCGATGCTTTGTTGCTCTGATAGTCTGAACATCTGATACTCGCAGTGGGAAGGAATGACGTCGAAAGAAACAAACACATTTTCAATGAAAACCCAACAGCCAGCAGCTACCGAAACTTCTCGGAGTTTTGGAAATTTGCATCGTTAATGGGTATTACTGTAGTGGATACCCTAATATTCATTGTCGAATGCATGTAGACCTCCGCGAAAAAAAAAAGATTATTGGCTAATGTTACGGTAACAGAATTTCAAAAAAAGACCAAATCTTCATTATAGGCCTACTCACGGGATTACGCCGAGGCGTGTGACGAGTGGTATGAAGAACCCGTCTTTGCGGTTTAGCTCCTGGGCAACACGGCTCCACGGAAACATCGCAGTGGTGTCCGATTTGACAGGCCCAGGAATCGAACCCAGGCCTACCGCACCGATAGGTATGTGCTTTACGACCAACCGGCCGTACAGGATTTGAAATAGTAAAACACCTGTGACTTTGTTTTTGAAACGAAGGTTACTGTAAACCTGTTTCGACAAATTTAATTCAACTGATGTCATCAAACATAACAGAGAGTTGATAACATCTTAAGGTATTCTGCTTGGAAATTTGAGAAATTCTCCTTTTTTGTATACCACGGCTGGTGACGTTTTTTTCAGTTTTTTTATCTTCGATTACCTAACACAAACGTCATAGGTAGTCAGGTAAATAAGTTTGTAATACGGGTCTTCTCCACAAATATTTGCGTTTGTCATCCACGACAAAACTCGGGCGTTCGCATTTGCTGGTGAGTTGCTTAACTTCTCAGATGTTAATCCCCCATACTGCATTTTACACACAGGCCTAATGAGTATTTTAGATCGCATTACCTCTTACACCATGAAAAAGTCATCCCTCTTTCTCCAATACTAGGCACTGTGGTGTACGCAAGGGGATTCTCATGCGCACGAATCGCATTAGGTCGCTTTTGATGTAATTGAAAAGCCGTTATTGCTTAGATTTTTCTAAACCAGTGGTTTTCAACCTTTCTGGAGGAGCGAAACCCCAATGAAACATTTCAGAGACTCGAGGCACCCCTGTGCTATAATTCAACTTGCTAATTTGCTTGAACTCAGCTCTAAATTGCAAACTTGCGGAACCCCTAGACCAGGGGAGCACAAATCGCGGCCCGTGGGCCACTACCCGGCCCGTCAAGCCATTTAGTGTGGCCCTTATTAACACTCTCATTTCTCCCCATCAAAGCATAGAATCATGATCCGACAGTTTAATTAGAGTGACGGTTTACACTTCGTGTGTTTTTTCGTAGCTTAGCGCAGTGATGTGATTATGGCAGTACGTGAAGTAAGCATTCTTTCGCTCTGTGGTTTAGACTGGTTCATTTATCAGCTGTGTCAGGAAAATTTGCTTTACATACAATGTGTTACTCGCAATAGGAAGAAAGTGGTGTTAACCGATATTGTTTTTTCAGTTCATTTGTTATTTGTGCTTTGTTTCAGATGGCTGAAACAGCGTGTTTCTCTGTAGACTCGGGTTGATTCCAAGTCCAGTCAAATCAGAAAGTTTATTATAGGTTATCACAGCTTCCCTGTTTGATGCTCAGCAATAAATGGACAGTGTGGAGAACAAGCCGGCAAGTTTACTATGTCGTTGGGAAAAGTTAAAAACGTGTTGCTACAACCTCTGTCATAGCCAGTGGTGGGCAGTAACTAGTTACAAAAGTAACTTACTTTTGTAGTAAGTGTAACTAAGTTACTTTTCTGCAAAAGTAACGGAATTTGTCACTAGTTACCACTTTAGAACCTCAAAAGTTGCAGTTACTTTTATGGGGCATCTTCTTCCGCTAAAAAAATGGAAAAAAAATATTTAATTTCACTCCATTCGTAATAATGAGCTTGGTTTTTTGACGAGCCCACTGAAACTGAGGCCGAATTGAAAAGAAAATGATCAATCTACTAAACAAGGCAACCGACAATGCTCTAGATCAGTGGTTCTCAAACTTTTTTGTGCCATTGCCCCTTTACGGCACTCTGCATACCATCATGGTCCCCTCGCCCTAATAAGCTTGTGTTCTAATAAACCTCGCAAGGGCGAGAGCTACTGATGAATGGGAATTACCCAATTCGCAAAAGAAAATGCGGTGAAGAGCAAAAAAAAGGTCTTACACGGTTCATGAGTTATCGCCCCCCTTCGCCGCTTTTGCCCCCTTTTGCTTTTCGCCCCCTGGTACTTCTTTTTCTCCCTCAAACGGGCGGTACTGCCCACTTTGAGAAACACTACTCTGGATACTTCGACAAGTAGTGACACCGACATCGATCGTAATGCAAGCTCAACTTGCTTAAGTGACAGTTTTTTTTTGCTGTTTGTTCGCAATCAAAGCGACGAAGATCTAGCAATGTCGATAAAGTACAGAGGAGTTCCTTTTCGCCTCGCCCTCACAAACTGTTTATGCAACCGCTTTTATGCACGAAGAACTTATGGAACATTTAATTCATTACGATACTGCTCTTCCTTCTAGTCATGAGCGTATTTAGGGGGGGGTGTCAATAGGGTGATCCCCTTTTGATTTTACCTTTTAGTAAAAAAGAACAAAATCAATGCTGCCAAGTGACTGAAGTACCGGTATGCCAGACTCTTTCGATGGTTTCTGTAGCTTATGGCCAGGGGCTGATCCAGGGGTAAGATTAGGGGTAAGTAGGCCTATCCCCTTCACATGGCATTTTCAAAAATATTTTTGATATGTACAATTTTTCGTAGAAGATTTTAGTTGGTCTCGCCTTGGCATCCCAGCAGAGCATCTATCCTTTGTTGCAGAGGATCGAGATGCTTGGAGGCTCCAACTTGAGCTGCTGCCCCCGCGACCCCCCAAGGATAAGCGGGTCCAGAAAATTGATTGATTGATGTACAATTTTTCATAATTTCGATCCTTTTAGATAGCAATAAGCTTTACGACTTAGCGTAAGCACACGTAATCGAAAACGTGCGAACATAATGGATCATATTTGGCGAAGCACTCACAATCAAGGTCATAAAATTTAAACAAAATTTGCCTGAAAATTATTCAAAAAGCGCTAAAACAGCCATTACAGCATGTAATTTTTTTTTTAATTTTTCGGAGGAGCATGCCCCGGACCCCCCTAGAGCCTTTTTTGTTTCGCAATCAGCTTCAGATTAGTTCTGTCCTATAAAAACTATGCTTTAAAAAAATGTCGAATTAGTGGGCCCTCCCCTCTTTTAAAATTGCCCGCTACGCCGCTGCTTCTAGTGCTGCAGTTGAACGACTTTTTAGTATTGAAAAAGACATTTTAAAGCCGAAGCGCTGTGGGCTTAGTGATATATAATCACTTTAAAATGTTATCATTTTCGAAAGACAATCAATTGTTATTACTGTAGCGTTTATCGTATCAGAATCGTAGCCTACTTTCGTTTGGTTTCAATATAAAGATGAATGATTTTGGTTTGAATACACACCATGGAGCTCTAGGCCTACATGTTAAAAATTGATATTTTTTTTGGTTTTGCGGCATGCAAAAAAGTAAGTGTAACTTGTAACTGTAACTAGTTACTCTTTTAAATTTGTAACTGTAACTAAGTTACTTTTTTTGCGAAGTAACTTGTAACTGCAACCAGTTCCTTTTTAAAAGTAACTTGCCCACCACTGGTCATAGCTAATGTTAACAAACTAAGCATGAGCATTCATTTCTAAAAGTCGCGCTAAAATGTTATATAAATAATATTTTACATTGTGAGAAATTTTTAGTTCGTTGCGTAAATGGAAAAACTAAATTTTTAATGTGGCCCAGCTGGATTTCCAAGTCGTTTATATGGCCCACCGACAAAAAATGTTGCACACCCCTGCCCTAGACTGTAGGCCGGCTGGCGGAACCCCGGTTAAAAGCCACTGTTCTGGAACAGTAGTTTTTTAACTTTTCATTCTTTGGGACCCTATATCCGCGCATCCTGCTATGAAAGTGTGTATTAAAAGAACGAACATGAAACTGGGGCCCTTATTTTTTTATGAGGATCCCGTTACGAATCATTGTTATGGAAAATTGGCTTTTGGTGGTAAATCTTCACTACGTTCCTCTCCTTCGCAAACAATTTCTGCATTCGCCCATAAGTTCAAAATATATTTTCATTCAAACATATTACATTCTACTTAAAAATTAATTTTTAAAGAGTCATTTAACAGTGATATTGTCGTGATTTAGAACATTTATACGTAATACCGCTTCAGTCTCTCGACCGCGAAATTTAATCTTGTTACAAACATATTATTCAGTTATCTGAAATTGGACATGCGTTCTAAAAGGTAAAAAGCCGAAAATTATTCCTTATTTTCGTTTCAGCAAGCTTCCTTAACCCCATCTGACCCACTGGTGAAGAACCTGCTTTTATACAGCGTACGCGTACTTCACTTCTTGCTCAGGCGTTTGAGCCTTGTTACAGCAAGTACAAAAGAAATGCAAAATCCTAACTACCGGTACTTCAAATGTAGCAAATTTTCCACACTCAGCTAATTTTACTGAGCAACAAGCGGAGTAGCGGACATTAAGCAGAGTTCACCTTTGTACGAAGATTTTACGTCATAAAAGAGCGACGAGAAATCACAACTTAATTTGCCACCCGTGAGCCCTTTGCCCCATGACGTCAAGTCAAAGCGCTGCAAACGTGTGGAAAACGCCACGTGATATGAAAGGACGAAACGCGGTATATTATGTGGAACGAAAACAGCTTAAGCAGCGATTTTTTCAAGGAAAATGTTTGGCGCTCAACAATGGACATAATATATGAGAACCCAAAATAGGGAAAAACTAATTTCTGCCGAATTTTTCTGATTCTAAGGACTTGCTTTTTGTTTTTTGGTACGTGATTTCCACCATACTTTAACAGTTCAGATGGCAGAGTGGTATAGAGCCTCCGTCTCGGGAGCTGTAGACTCGGGTTTGATTCCGAGTCGGGTCAAACCAATGACTTTTAAATTGGTATTCACAGCTTCCCTGCTTGACGCTCAGCATTAAAAAGGCAATGTGGAGAACAACCGGCAAGTTTACTTGTGCCGTTGGAAAAGGCACATAGCGGGATTTCCCCATCTTGTTGACAACTCCTAAGCGACCTAGTTATGGCTGGGGTTTCCATTACAAGTCGAGTCACACCTGGTACAGTTCTCCATAATTCTATTCACAGCCTCCCCGCTTGACGCTCTGCATTAAAGGAACAGTGTGAAGAACAAGCCGGCGGGTTTACTTGTTGTGCCGTTTGGGAAAAGCACTTAATGGGATTCTCCTATCTTGGTGTGGTAGACAGGGTAGACAGATGGTTGGCAACTCCTAAGCGAGCTCGTATAGCGCATTGATCGCTTTCTCGTGATAGAAGGATAAATATGCAACTAAATAAAAAAAACAAATATTCCATTTTTTACGAAAGGTTGGGTTTGGGTATGGTGTTGATACTAAAATAGACAAAAAATACAATTTTGATCGAGAAGAGATCGTTAGTAATCAGCATCCACTGGTAGCAAAAAAATTTCTGCTAATACAGTCGGTGGTGCACCACCCAGGATTCGGCAAGGGGGGGGGGGGGGGTACGAACCCTACTGCCAACGAATTTTTATGGTTTTTACAAGAAAAACACTCATTTTAGCGTAGTTTTTTTGTCGAGAAAGGTCACACCGGTACCTGCAGTAACTATTGACAACACAAAAATGTTTTAGTAACCTACGTCTAAAAGCATGAGCTTGGCTCAGAAAATGAATGATAATTGCAACCATTTCTAGAATCTAATTGTGGGCTATTGTAGACTGAAAGGTAGATCCGAAATATGCGAGCGAAAATACAACAGCAGTTTCTTGGCTAAAATACTGTCTGTCATACGGAATGGCGCTATTTATATCAAGGCAGTATATTGGTCGCAAAAATACTTCAAGTATATCAGTGTTAACATAGGCATACGGGCATTATACCTGTGTTAATATAGGCATTTAAGCGTTAATCAAGGTATTATTGGGGCAGTTTTTTCCTGACGTCCACTTCATACTTTTTTGTGAATTGTCCTGGGGATGTCCTTTTTGTAGAGATTGGCCATGGAAGAATTCATTTATCTCTAGTAATTTTGCCCCTACCCGAAATTTTTGGCTGACCACACCAACGATTTCAAAAAAGGCCAAATTTCAGTTGGCAAATCGCTTTACTATGACCTGTCGTAGATTCACATCGATTTATGCTGACTAAAAAATGGTTATCGTTTGATTGATCATTCCCCGCTTCGCGTTGTTAGTGTGTGGTTGAACTGATGAATCATACGTGACAGCGGGAGGCTTAACAAAACAACACACTGTTTTTTCATTTCAGTGTAATGATCACTTACTGTATGACTCCTACAGACGATTTTAACAACGTGTTGTGGAATTTGCTTGCTTGTCACCTAAAGTAGATAAGATAAAATGTCATTTTTTGAAACAAGTTATGCAAATTAAATTAACCATTTAGAAAAAAATTGTTTGACTACGCATCCAAATTTGATTTAATTTTGAATACTGGTATGTTTTTGCTAAATTTTATTTGGAGGGGGTAGGGGGTGTTTCTGCTTCTTGTTTTCTTTTCGTTTGTATATTGCCAAATAAGGAGGCAGCTGACCAGGTGACCTCCAGGTCTTTTTGCTGCTTCTTGCCGAGTAAGCGTTTTGGTGTATAACGATTTCCCACGTTACGCATTGTTAATTTCGAGTTACTTAGTAAAAAAAAATTGATCGATTGATTGAAACAGGTAAACATCCTTAACGCTGAAATACAAAAATAAGACTAAATAATTTTTGAAACATTGAAATATTCTCCCGACGTTTCGCTTTCAACATTAATCATTGTCAATTGTTCTTAATTCTAATTTCTATCCTATTTGAATAACATTGACACTTATTGTAAGAGAAATCGAATTATCTCGAAAATATTAAAATGTTTCAAACATTACTGGCTTTTATTTTAGTTATTAAACGGTTCAAAAATTCCATTAATTGTCTTGATCACACTGTATGGTAACACACGCTGTATGATAGTCCTTTTTTTTTTTAAAAAAACCTTTGGTTATTTTATATGATTATGACTTATTATAGAGGTTACGCTGCATAGGTTGGAAATTTTGGTTATTTTTTAACTCAATTTTATTTGAACAACTCTTGCGCAATTTAAATTATGCGTGGTTAATGACGTCTGGGTTGTTTTTCGTTTGTTTTTTAAATCTTGTCAGCAACAGAAACGACTTGCACCTAACAATAACGCGTTATTTATACTTGAATCAGTTTAAAAATTATGAGAATAAGTGACTCGATTGATAGGAGAAACAGAATTTTAAAATAAATTTGGAGATTGGAATCGGCGGAAAATTTGAAAACGAGAACATAAGCTACAAAAACCATCAAGAGAGTCTGGCATATTTCAGTCACTCAGTAACATTTGTTCTTTTGTACAACCCCACAACCCCCCCCCCCCCCCCCTTGAATACATCCCTGACCAAAACGCTAAAAACATTCACTACGTAATCAACATTTACGTAAACACCGAGACATGTCAAACTTTAAAGCGACTTAGACTAAACAATTTGCTTTCTTCAATTTCTTTCCGGTGTTTATGTTATCTAACGAGAAATCTTGCTTCCTATAGATTATCTCGTAGATACAAAAATAGTAACAATTTTTCGACTGAGCATTTTAGCATGGCTTTGGAGCCAAGCACTGGTGGATTCACTCAAAGGGGGGGGGGAATTCGAGGGGATCAAGACCCCACAAAAATTTTTAGTGATACAAATAAATGCGGTAGCACTTCAATATTTCTAATCTAGACACCAAACCTGCAAGACAGGTCCGCATTTAAAAGGGAGGCTTTGTACCATGCCCCCCCCCCTTTTTGGATTTGCTTTTTAGTAAAAAAAGATCAAATGCTGCTAAGTGAATGAAATAAACCAGACTCTTTTGATGGCTTTTGTAGTCTATGAACCTCCGTTTTAAAATTTCTCGCTGCGCCGCTGCTGCAAGATTAGCATTGTTTGATTCAGCATTTCCCCTAAAAATTTTAGAATCCTTCCCTACTCTGCTGTGGCTTTAGAGCTTAAAGCAATAAAATAAACTATGACTATATTTGTAAAGATGACCTAATGTTTCGTTAGGATACAAGTGAAACAGGCTGTAGGGAAATAAACTAATACGGGTAGTGCTAATTGACTCACTAAGTAAACACCGTTTGATGTTTATGTTTGTTTATGTTTTGAGATGTGGGAGGTTAAATAGTAGGGGTGTTTATGAAGATAGTGACGTGAACTATGGCGTCTTTTAAACGAAAGATCTGAGGATACTTTAAATTTTACTTTCAACTCAAAATTTAACAGTAATTGACCGAGACCGCGAAGTGAGCTTGCGCTATTCGCGTCAGTGACGACCCGGTGTACAATTACCCTGTCCACATGTCCCATTTTAGTGGGTTTCAGGCCCACGGTTCTTGGCTCTAGTTTCTGCGTCATAATCAATTGCTTGATGTCACGAACACTTTTTTAATTTTGTCATCAAAAAAATTAAATCGTCATTATACTCGCGGAAATACGCCGAAGCGTGTAACGAGTAACGGGGCCCATCTCCACAGCTTAGCGCCTGGGCAACTCAGCTTTAAAGAAACGTCGCAACGGTGGCGAGCCATTGGCCGACCCGGAGATCGAACTCTTGATCTCCCGCACCGATTACGTGCGTTTAACGACTGAGCTAACCCGCCGGTTCAAAAAACAAATTATGATGCAAAACTAGAACCAAGAATCGCGGGCTTAAAGCCCACGAAAATAGTCACGCGGACTGAGTAATTGTGTGAAATGCGATCGACTCCAGCCGTGAATCAAACCCGTGACGCAGGATCTGTAACCTATGCGTGGTTCCACAAGGTCACTTCACGGATTTTTAACATTTGCAAAGCGGGATTAAAATCACCGGAGTCAATTAATCTTTTCAATGATATTGTGCCCTCACTACATCTAACAGAATTTATCGATTACGTGGAATTGCAAAAACTCAGAAACCATTGGTACGATGAACAAGAGTAACCGTCACTTTTAGAACTATTTACAGTAGCCTATAGGCCCCATTGCTAGAAGGGAGTAGTAGGCTGATAGAGGTCACTGTACGAACTTGAACTCATGAACAGGCGCCGATGTGTTCGGTTGGGTTCGTCTAATAAACAATTAAAATGTTGTTGTTCAATCATGACAGCTTACGAACCAACAAAGCATGGCGCGCCAGGATGGAGCGAAATGCGAAAAGCTGTGTAAACGTCTACCTAAATTCACTCGGAGCGGTCTTTACATCAAGTTTTTTGCCATCAACTTATTAAAGGCTCTTCAATCTTCCGGTTTTTGTAGGAGAATTCAACAACCTAAAATTCCTTTAAAAACAGTAAAGCTCTTTTACCATATGTTCCACTAGTCGAATTTACCGCTGCATTACCGAAAAACGAGTTTTACACTTGCACAGCACATTTTATGACTTGCCTGGTGCCATACGAGATTAACTGTCGCCCATTACCGTACTGTAATAAATATTTTTGATAAATGTACTAGGCCTACCTATTATTGCCGTATTTGTAGGATTTTTTGACGCAATAAATATTCTTCAACGTAATAATTGATACAATTAATCAAAAGAACGTCAGTGTTGATAAATCGAAATTAATTTAGTGACGTCAGCGACATGGTCTAGAGGCCTGACCCCAAGGGGATTAACAGGGGCACTACCCCCCAAAATAACTTTTGCTCCCTAAAAATATTTTCAACCCAACAAACAGTCTTTGGTGTGTATTCACACGCCTATCATTGACAGGTGCTTATCCCGGATTTTTTGGAAATAACTGACAAAGTGGCTCCTACGACCTTTTTTGGAGATAATTGGTAAATTGGGATAAATGAGAACATATGAATGTACCAGATGCAACTGTGAAAAATGCTAGTGACAAGTCAAGTCGCAAAAAAACAATCTGCTGTGACACTCCCTCATCAGGATAAGCCGAAAGAAGAAGAATAGGTAAATTAAGTGCGCAAGACCATTTCTTTGGAGCACACTCTTCATATTCCCCTCGTACAAGCCCCCTGCGTACGTTCCTGATGGCCTCTTGAGTAGTGCTGCGGCAGCTGCGCGCAGATTACTAGTTTTTTGTGACGGGTTCGATCCACTTCTGGAACCGATCGCAATTGATTCACATTCATTTAAGATAACTTTTGACTTTTTTTTTGAATTTTCAATTCAATTTTAACTTGTTTTTAAATTATTTTACTTGTAAAGCAAGCATCTTCTAGCAGAAACGCGCTTTAAATCAATTAACACTGTTTGAAATAGGGTCTTCAGTCTGTTGTATTTACGAGGTTAAAGGCTTTATGGCTACCATGTTGTTAAATTATTGTAAATACAGTATGACATAAACGTAGGCCTACGTGTTTTACAACATAGGAAGTAATAAGCTGTTTAACAAGCGTCTTAAAATTTCACAAGCTTTTCTCATTACATGACTTGATTTTATACTTTTTTCGAAGTTGGGTATCAATCATTAAACTACAAGCCGTATACTAATTTGAGGAGGCTTGGCTCCAATGAAATTGAGGTACTTTAACGTAAAGAGTGCATTTTACCTGTGAAAATGTTTTTTTTGTTGATTTGACCCCACCTTCCGCAGAAATGCTGATGATGGTTTGTTAACCAAAATCGATTTAGCAATAAATGATTTGTAAGGAAGAAGATTAAGTGATTTCGCACAGCCTACTATTCCACAAACAATATTTAAACTTTGATGCAAAATCGTCGATTGTATACATCTGGGCTGCTGGCGAGTCTACTCGCCACCACAATGGTTCTCACTCTGAATAAAAAGTACGTAAGTGCGATAATTCAGTACGTGGGAGTTCAGTTTCAAATTTCATCGTACCAGTAGCCTACAATCTATCTATGCCTGAAAGAACCATTTTTTTCTCCTTTGTTTCTTGTATTTCAAAAGAACGGCAGTAGTAGTTTTTCTAGGAAAATAGGTAAAAAATTCCCGCGGTCGACAGTTCAAAAAGTTTGTAAAAATCAATTTGAAAACGTCGTAACATCAAGAAAATTCCTGCAACAGGAACAAAATTGCATTGCACAAGTACTGTATAATTGAATGCTCTAGATACCCTCTGTGAAGCAAGAAAAAAAGAACTTACAATGGGTTTTTACCTATTAACAAGTGACAATCATGACTTTTAATGCTTGAAATTGACAGTAACTGAATCGGTATTTTTGCTGGTGCAAACATAGTATCTTGTATAGCCTACTTGCAAACAGTGGCGCACCCAGAATTTGGCAAAGGGGAAGGGGGGTCACGACCCGGGGTCTGCGGCTGAAACCCCCAGTCGCCAGAGGCGCAGCCCTCCCCTCAGCTGCCAACGAATTTATACGGTTTTCACATAAAAAACACTCCTTTTAGCACATTTTTTATCGAAAAAGAGCATGTAGTGAGTGCAGTCACTATGGACAATGCAAAAATATTTTCGCAGTTTATATTTAAAAACAGAAGCAGGGCTAAAATAAGTGAAAGGAGGTTGCAGCCATTATTAGTTTGAGATAGACTGAAAGTTTGGTTTTAGCACCTTATTACAGGGCCAAAGGGGGGGGGGGGGGGCATGGCACTGTGCCCCCCTCTGCTTTGCGTGTACCTATGCTTGCAAATATTTGAAGTTCCTTGTTTTGTTGATCGTGATTATACAGTGGAGACTCGCTCTCCAAGTATCCTATTCGAACAAATTTTATTGTTTCAAGTCCGTTTGCATGGTTTTAGAAAGCTGCATGCGAAATCTCGCTTCAAAAATTTGTCATTCTTACTAAAAAAAGCTAACACAACCACATAGGCCTAACCAGTGGGGGAGTTAGAGAGGGGAATCGAAGCACTGGCCCTCCTTTTTGACGCACGAAGGTCTTTTTTGGTGTTCGGTTACTATGGGCAAAAGAAAACGAAGCCTCATATTCCCAGCTAAATTTTTTTGCGAACTACAACCCTGGGTCTAACCGTGAGGTAACATCTATAATCTGTTAAGGTCGTGATCTTAATGACAAAGCGGCTATTGGGCTTCCAAAAACATAGCTTCTAGTATCGTCTCTGCGATGCTATAAGCTTGATTTCAAAAAATGTTTGTGTTGCAAAAAAACTGCCTGCTCCTCCCTATTTGAGGATTTCACAAATCAAAAATTTCGAAAAACAATTGGATGTTGAATTACTATTGCGTACCGGGAGAAAACAACAATCTGTGCGAGACAGGCCGAAGTCAAAGCTCACAACGGGTTTTTCCAACCTTGACGTAGATCTGAAACGATCAAATTACACAATATTCCCAATCTTAAGAATGCAAAAACAATACAGTAAACCTCGTATATAACGGACAAGTCGGGACCAGCGATATTTGTCCGTTATAATATGCAAAATCCGTTATATGCGAGGTTTACTAAATCAATAGGAAACTATCCTTACTTAAAATTTCGCTCTTTTGATGCAATTATCCGTTATATCCGAGTCCGTTATATGCGAGATTTACTGTAACTCAATGCCCCCGGCACGATGATTAGTGAACTCCCTAAGTATCGAGCTGGGGTGTATTTAGCGAACACTAGATTTAGGGCGAAGGGACTGCGAAAAGCGAAAGATTGTGGTATCTTAAAATAAAGTTTTTTGCACTTTTCATATTAAGCTACGTTAAAACTAAAGTGGGGAAGGGGGAAGTAGGCCATCTCTCTGGCTACCACATTGGCATCAAGTCTCTATATGCCGGAGCGGAATTTTCTGAAGAGACGAGGGAAAAGTTTAGTACTAAAAACACAATATTTTTTAAGGAATTTGGGTGCTTTTACCTTTTAATGTCTATTGAAAGAGGTTAAAGGATGCTCGCATTTAAGTTATCCCAGCGTAAGCCACTGCATAGCTGCAAATGCGTGTATCTGTCACACACTTTAAAATATTATGTTATCAAATGGAAGATGGCGTTTTCACTCGAAGCTGAAAAACGAATTGTATATATTTACACATGCTGTATCGTGCAGTTAACAAACATTTCCGAAAAAGAGGAAACTTATCTCCGATTGTGACTAATGGCAGCAGAGCAGTCGACTTAGGGGGCCAAGCGTTTATCAGGGGGGGCCAAAGTTTGAAATTAAGCACGAAAGTCACTGTCTTCAAAAGTGTAAATTTGTTGATGGGGGGGGGGCAAGCATGTCGGTTGGGGGGGGCCAGGCCCCCCCTTAGCGCCGGCTCTGTTTGGCAGAGTCAATAATGTCGAAAACCTTTACAGATGTTTGACATTTGGCAAAAAATGATTTTCCAGCAAAAAATATTTGCTTTTTGGCAAGGTTTCTGCTGGACGCTGATAAAAGTAAGGAAATAATTACCAATGTCCACATGTCCAATTCTCGTGGGCTGTAGGTCGCAGTTCTTCATAATCAATTTTTTGATGTCATAGGCCTAATAGCTTTTATAAACTATGACACTAAAAAATTGATGATGATGCAGAAGAGCTTTATGCGGGCCTAAAGCGCACCAAAATTGGATATATAGACGAAGTAATTATTTTACAATGTTGCCAAAAAGCAAAACACATCAGCATGCACGCCACTTAAATTTAAATTTAACGCGAAAATTATCATCGCTAATTTAGCTTAAGGCCAAGACACTCATTTGCAAATAAGCTAGGCTAATGTTGAGTCAACACATTTCGAAACTAATTTAAAACCTAATGACTTCGTTCGTCGCTGATCAAAACAAGGTACTTTTTACGATTTGAAAAAGCTGTCATTTTTTCAAGTCAGCTAAGTCAAAACTTCTAGTCAGCACCTGTAGATCTAGGTGAGTTCAGAAAACATATTGTGTTTTTTTATTCATTAGGCCTGAAACATGTTAAAAAACATTGCTTGTGAAGCCAACAATCGACGTGATGTTCCATACATTTGTGGATTCAGATGGAAGAGGCTATCGAGGGTCAAGATCTTCCCAAATTTTTGGCTATACATTAGCACTTTGATACTATTGCGCGCACAAAAGACAAAAGCGCAAAATAAGTAATTTTTCGATTCGTAACATCTGGGTTTATTTTTTTGCTGTAAAAATTCGGACAAATGTCCGAAATTGCTCAAAAAATTTCGGACATTTAAAAATTTTTTCGGCAAGATTTATGAACGAATGATTTTACAAGTTTACTAAATCAAATATTAATAATTAAGCTACTGCATTTCACAAAAACACGAGACTAGTTTTGAAAACGAAACTTTAACCACGTTTAGTTTTTTCCTTGACTGTGTACCACACCAAGATGGGGGAATCCAGCTAAGTGCCTTTCCTAACGGCATAACAAGTAAACTTGCCCGCTTGTTCTTCACACTGTCCCTTTAATGCTGAGCGTCAAGCAGGGAAGCTGTGAATACCAATTTTAAAGTCATTGGTTTGACTCGACTCGGAATCAAACCCAAATCTACAGCTCCCGAGGTGGACGCTCTTACCACTCGGCCATCTGAGCTGTTAAAATTCGATGACCTTGATTTCTCCCGAAAATTCGATGACCTTGATTGAAGGAACCGATTTTATGCGAAAATGATCTTTTTTAAATTACTTTCTTCCGAAGACGCAATAATTACTCTCATTTTCCAAAAATTTATTTTAGCTCAATATTTCACAACTTCACTCAAAATATCAAAAGCACTAAATTGTTTGAAGTTGTCATTTAAGTCTCGAGGGAGTCCAAATCACGAAGCCCATGCGCGATATCGCAGTAGCCACGAGGGTTCTAAACGTCTGGACATAATTCCCAAATATGGTAAAACGCAAAAACGGTTTCTTCTTGCTGACAAGTGAGAATGTTGCAATAAGCACGTTGCAAACAACTCGATTAGAACGTTACAGTGGCAACGGTTTAGTTGCAAAAAGAAACTCGCAAAATTTTAGTAAATTTAATGAGCATGGAGCCGCTACATGCCCGTGCAATTGTCGTGCTATAAGCAAAAGTTTTTCGGACACTTTGTCCAAAATGACTCCAAATACTTCGGACATTAAGCAAAAAATTCGGACAATGTCCGAAAAAAAAAAAAAAAAACACAGTGTAACACCCTCCTACCACACCAGAATTTAAACCCGCCCCTGTGCCGTATTAGATGTCTCTCACGTAGCCAATTAAAACATGAAAATTATTTTTCTGAGGCTTAAAATCTTTCAGCGAAATAGCTATGAACAGACGCAAAGACGTACGCAGAAATTTCCGTAGAAGGGGGCACGTATACCTCCCACAAAAGATGAACGATAACGGCTTTTAACGTGATTCAGAGGAAGCCCGAGCGGGGGGCGAGCATAGGACTCCCCTCCTGCATACGCCACCAAACCCGGCCCCGTTCTAATAATACCCTTGATGACCTTTTCGTAAAAAGCACCTTTGAGTTTCTTTTTTTTTTCAAAGCGCCCTTTCATTGTTTTTTTAGAGAATATCCTTGAGCTTGAAAAATTTTTTTAGCTGGATTAAAACTTTCGGTTAATTTTTTAGCTCCCCAAAAAAATGTACTTAGCCCTTTCAATACGTAAGGGTTGGCTGAGGCCCCTCCACTAAAAACAAACATTTAGTTGGCTTTCCATGTTCAAACATATTTGTGTTAGGACAACATACATCTAGTTGCGGTTCAAAATAACAGAAAAATTTTTAATTGAGAACAGGAATAACCCAAGACCAATCAATTACCTCATTTGGTTATTACGTAGTTTTCGAAAATAAATTAAACTTTTCCATGGGCATAAGACTGCTTTGTTCTCGTGCTTGCTTTCGTTTATCACGACTATTGTTTTGACGTCAGAGATATTATGTTATACCGGATTTACTCGGCTTACAGAGTGACGTAGGTAAGGAGAAATGTATTCTTTGTTGCTGAAGTTATTCTCCAAGATTTTCACTTGGGCGATACCAAGCGGCAACTCTATTATATCACAAACCCGCAAGAAAAAAACAAAGAATGGACGATCCAAAGATGCTCTGATTCAGAAAAACTGGCACAAAGAGTTGAGTGCGTGTTTATTAAGCGTGGTACAACTAAGCATGCCCGACCAGGCGATGAGTCTAAATGCTGACCCTAACGCAAACACTATCCACAAACCCAGCCCCTATATTGTCTCCACGCTGAGCTGATAACGCAGAAAAAGTCCAGTTCGCATGGAATTGTAGTGAGCAGTGTTTCGTGGGCTTACTACTCAACTATCAGTCGATTTTTTTAACAATGTATCGAAACAAAATTACGTTTAAGGGAAAAGAACTGGAGTGTTTCGTCTAAAACAGTACTGTTGAAAAAAAATTTTAACCCCATTTAAGCAGCTTAGATTGCCGAGTCGTAAGAACGTGCGCCTCGCATTGAAGGGATAGTGTGGGGAACAAGCCGGCAAGTTTACTTGTGCCATTATGAAAGGCAAGCGGAAACCCCCATCTTGGTGTGGTAGATACATGGCAACTCCTAAGCGAGCTCGTCACAGCGCTTTGATTGCTTTCTGGTAACATGAGGATAAATAAGCAACTCAATACGATCTTTTTCTGATGATTCCACTGAAAAGTGTCCGATGAAAAATTTTGGGAAATGAACCTTCAACTCCATGCAACTTTAATCAACTGCATATTTTTGTGAAAGTAAATAAACTCGAGAAGTGCAGGTTTATTCAAAGAAAATGAAGAGAACAACACTTGTTCGAGAAATACTGGCAAGAAGCAGAAACACCAATCTTGATTGCAATAACGGAGTCAAAACTGCATAAAGTAAAGGTAGTACATCAATAGGTGCACGTCAGACTGAAAACTGCAATTAGGAAATGGAACACTGCGCAGTAACGCAATTACTAATTTGCAAACGAGGAAATGATTGCTGAGATTTACAGGATGAACATGCTTCGTTACACGCTTTTTCGAGGCCAAAAACCGAAACTAAAAAGATGTAAATTGCGATTCAACACATTTGCAAACGATGATGCAGGATATTCCAAAAGTGACCCCATAGGCTATTCTAAAATAACCATAATTTATTCAATTACTGATAACTTTCTCAATTTTTGTATGTTACTTAATGCGAGGCAATTAAATCTATACTCTTGTTTTCTATATCCAAATAATTTTAATATATACCAGTATTTTGAATAAATTTAATCACATTTCGTAAATTAATTTGTTAAATACAATGAATAATTCAAAATAGATGCAACCACATTTAGGTAAATAGATATTGAATTTTATAGAAGTCCATGCAATGCACTTTTTTCTCATGTTTATTAAATGGAAAAATTACACTTCAAAAATAAATCATTTTGATTTTAGAATAGGGAGTAACTTTCGGATTGCCCTGTACATACTGCACTTCAATTTACTTAAATATTCTTACTACAATATTGCAGAGTTGGGTAGAGATTTATCCCAAACCAAGCAAACCAGGTTTTAGAAGTTGTATTCGGTGACTGTACCAATATCATAATCGTAGTCGTTGGTGCCAAAACCTTCTAGAAACTTCTTATGATGCTCATTGGTATGTCTGCAGGCAATCACGGGTGGATCTTGCTCCATCCTTTTAGCGTAGTCTTCAATAGTAGTGTGATTTTCAAGAACGTTTGGCCAGAGTGCTACGATTCTTTCCAAATGCGGCCATATCATGTAGTCGGTCATACCTGGCTCGCTGCCACAGAAAAATTGCTTGTTATCTTTCTGAAGAAATGCCTCCAATTTGCTCAAACTTTGATCAATATTAGACAGACATTCAGCTTTCTTCTCGGGTGTTTTGGCTCCCAGCAATCCATAATAGTTGGATATCGCCTGAAACGGTAAAAATTTAAAAAATCGTCGTTGTATTTGCGAAATTACGCGCTAGTAACGAGTGGCGGAGCACATCTTCGCGGTTTAGCGCTTGGGCAACGCGGCTCCGAAGCGTCACAGCATCGTATCAAGTACAGATAGAAAATCGACTATTCTGCAAATGTTAGTACCACCCACAACTTTCTATCTTATTCCGTTACAAAGATGTGCCAATTTTCCAAAAAAATTCCCTCGTCAAACTTTGAGCAGGTTCGACACCCAACAAATGACGTCTGATCAAAAAAATATTTGTTTTTTTTATTGCTACCAAAATCCGATCTGACGAGACTCCGTGCATCTTCAATTTCCAAAAAAGTGAAAACATGAAACATCCCAATGCACATGCTTCCTTTTCAAGACATTTGGCAAAAAAAATGCAAGACCAAGTAGGATATAGGCTATAACAGGGGAAGGCAACTTTTCTAATCGGCGGGCTATATGTGGGAAAATGAAGTCCTTGGCGGGCCGGATTATTGGATAAATCGTTTTTAATATCTTAAACAGCTGCCAATATCAGGGCCGCACTGGTTGGAAGAGCAAAACAAAAAGGTCCACTGCTTGATTCACGGTAGGTGTTTGTATTTCTGTATTTCTGTGCCGACGGGCCGTATGTTGCCCGTGCCTGATATAGAACAATTTCCGAACAGCGAGACTTGATTACTTTATGCAAGCACAAAAATCAATGCGCTCTATCGAAAGCAGCAACGTTAAATTCCTCTCTGAACTCTTATCATTTTCGAAAGATGAGAAGACAAGCAAAACTGTTACGAAAATTTACACAATTAACAAAACCGCTGAAACCCAGAGCAGAGATGTGAACTGAACGCTGTTGAAACGTTGCATTCAGACTTTAGTCCAAAAGCAGAATTTCGTTTTGATTGTTTGTACATTAGATGTTTTTAAATATCAGATAAGATTTCCAAAACTGTTACCAAACAACTAATGTTTTGCTTTAAAAAAGGAATAAATTTTACTCAAAACTGTTGTAATCTGTTCGAAAATAAAAATAGCATTTTTTGTTTTCTAAACCCGCTTATCCTCTGGGAGTTGATTGCTCGAGTTGGACCCTACAAGCATCTCGATCCTCCACGACTAAGGGTAAATGCTCTGCTGGAATGTCAAGACGACACCAACTATGATCTTCAACATAGTCTTGGCATCGAGTTCCGGGGAAGCCTCTAGGCCTTCGACCAACCGGTGTTTAGCATTATTAGATAAACCACCCAAGTTAAGAATCTGTATTGTAACAATGAAGTAACAAGCACGCTTGCTAACAAGGGAAAGCAATAGCCTCAACTAACGTGCCCTGTTGTCAGTAGCAAATATCGATGAGCACATCCTGCTAAATGAAACAGCTTAACAGCGCGTCGTGTAGGAAATTTCGCATTTTTTTAGGCTTAGCATAAACAAAAGACCGAGCTAGCCGGCAACACTTTTTTACAACTTTTTTAGCAATAAAAAACTCCGCTTTTAGTCGGAAACACAAAGTTCGATTCAAGAATTAAACTTGGAATATATGATTACAAATCAGGTCTCTCACTAACCGTACACAGCGGCCTATGCTACAGTGATAGTATTAAAAGCAAGGCAACTTTAAGTCAAGGTGCAAAATCAATCGAGTCAGAAGCCACCCAAAACAAGTAAAAAATGCGAATAGCTACAGCTATGATGAACCAATTCCCAGCCAAAGAATCTACAAATCACGAATAGTACCGTTGGGACTACGCTTTCCACAGAATTCTTAATGTAATAAAAGGGCAGAATCATGGTGACCCTCTTATTTTGAGAAAAGCACCTGCGCTTCAAAACTGCCTGGTCATGGAAACCATCTTGTTTTGATAAACGTGCACTTAAAATTACAAACTGCCATGAAATTGCAAAGTCAATCAATTTTTTCACTAATTATCACGTCGGAAAGCGGCAACAATTCAGAATCATAATTACGTTGCAAAAAAATAGTTAATGCAAAGTCATTTTCGCTGTTAATAATGACGTGGCAACTTTACCAGCTCAAAACAAACCAATTCTTATGTTCGGCCAACGGTTGAGTAACATCAGTAATCAGTTACTAAGGGGAATTTTTTACACTAAGTCGGAAAACAATTAGAAGTGAACGTTGCAAAACTTCATACGTTTTACGCGTCAAACAACCTCATGCACCTTCCAATACTGAAATAACATGAAGTGAGCGGATTTTTGCTAATTTACGTTTAGTTTTGGCATAATAAGATTTTTACAACTTATTTAGTACCCAAGGATAAAAATATAACCTAAGTGATTCTTAAAACTGGACGTTTTACAACACACACTTAGCTGTCATCGCCAGCTGTGTAAGCAAGACAATACAATACTGAACACTGCGCTGATGATGACAGCTCTAATCTACATCGAAATGTCCAGTTTTAAAATTGTTCGGGCTTTTCTTCCTCCTTAACCTATTTTTGTCCCAAAGTTACCGGTATTGCATTTCGAAGTTTATTTAGTACTGTTTGGAGTATCCTGCAACTGCCTATTTAGTAGTTCGCTTAAAATTTCAACTATATCTGATTTTGCATTTTTGCACCACCAGATTGACCTCTTGTGCAACTCCTTTACCAAAATTAAATCACTAATGCTAACAAAATTGAAATTGAAAACGTTTTGGCGGTGCAATTATCGTAACTGCAATACATTTCCAGTTGAATTTGACTTTGTTTATGTTTGAAATGTCATAATTTCAAACTTACAGGACCAAAATCTCCGAGAGTAATCAGTTGATAAGCACGTTTGAGAGGATCCGCAGTAGTCAGTTTTCTTCCAGGATAAGCTTCGTCAACATAGTTGGAAGTGAGGTCAGATTCATAAATTATGTCACCATTTTTTTCAAGAGACGGAACTTTTCCACGCGGATTGATATCGAAATACCATTCTGGCTTTTTCACCAGACTAATATTGATGGTTTCATGTCTGCAGAATACATAAAATCGCGATCAAAAATATAGCAAATTTGACTAAAAATTAACTTTAACACCAACAACTATTGGACTAAAATGGTAGAGTAAGTGAAATGCTTTTTAGAGCAGGGATTCTCAACCGTGGTCATCGGCTCCTCAAAGGGCCACAAAGAGCTCTCAGGGGAGCCATGAGCGAAGGAATAAATACATTTTTATTTTTAAAACAAGACTTAAAATTACACTCCAGGGGCAACTTCCTTTTAGTGTCACGATCAGGAGGGCTACAACTCAGAAAAGGTTGATGATCACTGGTCTAGAAGTTAAATTTAACCAGATCTCTTGATGGCAAATAATTACAGTTGAATTTTATCTGTGGAACAAACAAGAAATGGTGACATAGAAAAACTCAACTATTCAAATGTTATAAAACAATGGGTTAACTACACTGAGTTTTAAAACAACGTCAGTAATGTTTGTATCAGCTGTTGATACATTTTTGCGACGATAATTGCAACAGCCTACACTGACTGCCATTGGTCCCAATAAGTTTTTAGCAAGTGCAAATTCGTCCAAATATAAAATGTAACAAAAAATATGCCCAATGTCAAAAAAAATTTGAACCAATTTTTAGCTCAAAGGTTGAGTTTCTAGAGCATGAAACTATTGTTTTGCTTCAAAATAATGAACACTTTGATTCACATTTGGCAAAAAATCACCGTTTCAGTCATTAAGCCTTCAGAAATGTTGCAAAATTTCAGTCAAATTTCGCGCCTTAGAGGGAGCAGTGTGACGACTGTTTGTATACTTTTCCCAATGATGCTACCCTTTTGTGAAGTCGTTAATCCTACCAAAACATGCATAAAATTGTTTTTACAATCTTTTCGAGTATATAATACTTACTCAATTTCTTTAGCAGCAAGACAAAGCATGAGTCTCTGAGTAAATGGACAAAACTTCATTCCATAAACTCTAAGCACATCCTTTGCGGGTGCTGGTGGCCTGGTTGAACCTATGCAACACCACGTAATCAACGAATGCAGTAAGTCAATATATACTGGTACTACGAAGCTTTTCAAGTATGTAAAATAAATCAAAAATTAATCTTCATTATCTGTTATACTTGCAGTATCAGTATTACGCCAAAGCAAGTAATGAATAGCAGGACCCATCTCCACAGCTCAGCGCCTGGACAACACAGCTTTGAAGAAACACTGCAGCGAATCGAGCCCCAGACTACCAGACCTACAGCAATGAGCATAACAACGGAGCAGACCGGTTATAGCTTTAAAGAATTTAATTTAGGCAGTGTCTAGAGCACTGGCCCGGTTTCCTTAATCAAAACGCTGTTGCACTGGACTGCTTTGTTCGTTTGTATATATGACGTTGCTGTCACGTGGAACTGATTTCCATTATCAAACTGCTGCTGCACAGGACTGCTCAGTGCTCGTTTGCTTCTATAGAAGGTTTGCCGGTGCTCTACACACTTACTTTAATTTAGTATCAATAAAGCTATCAACATCAACAAAAGTTGTTTGGTAAAAAAATTAAGCATAAAAGCAAGACAGATGAGGAAGACAAGATTATATTACAATTTAATTGCTTATTGGTACTTTCTTAAACATATACCGGCACTGTTACCACCGATACTTTTAAAATTTTCTTACCAGTTTCCAAGTGACGTCCTGTTCCCATTCCTGCCATATTATATCAATATTTTACAAACTAGTGGCGTCTACAAACACTGAACCAGTGAACATATGGTAATATGTAGGCCTACAGTATATCTACCTAAAAATATCCATCTTTCAGTTTAGCACTAAAAACTGAAAAACATAACCCTGAGCCATTGAACAAAGTTCAATTTTCTGTAGTGTCTATTTTGCTGGCGGTAGATCCTGATTGGCTAATTTACATAGACGCAAGCCAATCTAGATCTAGCCATTAACTGCAAAATAGACACTGCTTGCTTTCCAGCTTCCTGAAACTGTTGACTATTTTATTTAAGGGCTTTTTCTGATTGTTACCGGTACTACATGGTCAAGATGGTTGGCTTGCTCTTTCTTTTCAACAGCAATTTGTCAGGATGCAGCAAATTTTACATAGAAAAAACAGTTGAGTCAAAGGCTATACGGCGAAACGTGCAGAAATTAAAAAATAAACACAGCTTTAAAAAAATGCATGGTTGCTGCACCTTATCCTGTTATCGCTGCACTGCACCTTATCGCAGCTATCACTGCACTGTCCAATTAATCAGCACTTAAATATACAGATACTGGTATAGCATAGGGTCATCGGTATACTAACAATTTGAATTTGCTCCCAGTGGTTATGCAGGTCTATTGAGCAGTCCACTAGTCTAGTATTTTTTTCAAAATAGACCTAGTGGTACCGGTATTTTAAGGAAAGTTTATTGTACTAGTCTACATGGTAGGTCGACTGTTGTAGAGGCATGGATATTGTAGAGAGAGACAAGATAGCGCATCACTTGTCGAAAAGTAAAACAATTTAAGACAATGCCATTATGTGTTGTTGATTACCTGAATTTGCATAAATGCATGTCTGGTAATAGCTAGAAACAGCAGCACAAGAACCAAAGAACTGCTAATGATTCTAACGTTATTATGGAACTATTGATTGATTTAAAATCACTGAAATGTTTCAGTTGCTTCGGTAAAAACTTATTACATACCATCTTCAGTGTAAAAACTACATGATGGTATTACACTGAAGATGGAATATACATTCTTATTATATACCATCTTCAGGGTAGAAACGAGATGGTATTACACTGAAAATGGTATATATATTTATATGATATATAAGTTTTTAATAATAATAATAATAAGGATTTGTTAGTCCCTTAAGATGAGAGTCAATCTTGCTGTCAATCATCTGACTAAGGGACTTATCATAGGCAAGGCCTACACAGTTCACAACCTAGTTATTACAGATATCACAGTAACAACTATCAATATTACAGGAGAAAACACACACACACACACTTTAAACATTTGATACATCACAAAAAGCTAATTCAAAATAATGACACTTCAATTTGCACTTGAAAGTTTGTAGATTATCAATTTCTCTGAAGTGAAGTGGTAATGCATTCCAAACTTGAGAGGATGAATATGAAAACATACATTCTGCTTTAACTGTTCGACACTTACACATAATTTCAAGAAAAAACACATTTTCATCATCTATTAAAATTATATTTATCTGATGGTATTTTTCTAGCAACTATATAAATCCTGAAGGTGCTGTGGTGAAGATCTTTGCAAGCACTTAAATGTCATCATAGCAATTTTGAAATTAATTCGATATGCTACTTAACAAGCAAAAAATGCAATTTATTCAAATTCAGCAACATATGACATCGATTTCTTGATAGACGCATATTAAAAACAAAACCTACAGCAGCATACAGCACCTTAGTAAGCTGGTAAGTTTCCGTACAAGAAATGCGGGTAAATTGTAAAAATTGCATTACAGTAATGTAGGTGAGACAAAATCATTAAGTGTACTAGCTGCATTTTCAGAGGTATAGAGAGCTATGAACCAATTTTTCCGTGATTTCTACTATTATTATAACAAATGGATACTATTTTATTAACATGCTAGTCGAAAATCAACTATTACTATCAAATATAACTCCCTAATTTTTTACAGTTGTTGACGAAACCAACACATTACCGAAACAATTATAAAGTGGTTGCAAGTATACTGATTATGCTATTATCTTTTTAGTGAAGTTAAGTTACAAAACCCATCTTAATGCTCCTCATACAACCTTATTCAAATACTGTAGAACCAAACACCAACTGTAGATGCCAGTTTTGCACAGAATCAACACCGGTATCATATCAGCAGATCAGTTTAGCTCAAGGTTAAAACAATAAAAATATCTGATGCAATTTCTTTGGAAAACCTTTCCTGTCCTTCTTTGTCGAAAAAATGAAAGCAGTTCAAAGACAGTACAGTAAACTCTGCACTTTTAGTAGTCAGTCAAATTACGAAACATCAAACAAAATACCATAGGAAATAGGTTGTAATTTGGTCGAACAGTCTAACAGAAATCATTGACAATAGACTATGTGACCCATGCATCAACTCTATGACAATTTATAACATACCTCGATTCATAAGAGATACCGGTAAGCTGGTAAGTAAAAGGAATTAATCAAAAATCCAAAGCAAAAAGACATCACAGAAAACAGTAGACTAGTCTGGTAGGCTAGTGCTTTTGCTACAGCATGATTTTTTTGAGCCGCGAGTAATCAACAATGCATACAGGCATAATGGCGTTGCTTTAAGTAATTTCATTATCTCTATGCAAGTTTCTGCTGTGACGCACTACCGGCATTTAGTCTCTATCTACGACATCATATCTACGGTTGTAGGCTAGGCTAGTCTAGTACCAGTATTAGAAAAAACCTAGAAATCTTTATCCAACTTTGTCTTGGTAAGAATTTCTGCTAGTATGCACAGCTCTGTAGCCTAGCTCGAGCTACCGGTGCGGTATTTAAAGTCATCCATCTAGCTAGCCTAGACTACTGCACAACCGGCCACAAACCAGCTCAACAACTTTTATGCACGCCAATTAAGATACCGCTCCTCCTGCTGAGACAACTACACTGTGCTATTGCATTGGTAATTGAATTTGCCACTCTTTTTATTTGGATTAATTATGGTAACCTGCCACAGAATCTATGAATAAATCGGAATTCTAGAGTTTCTGAACAAATCATTAATTTAGCAGAGAATTTTGTACAAGGATCATACATTAAATAGTAAAAATGAAAAGTCAGCGACATGGCCGAGCGGTACCGCGCGCAAGTTATATATACGTGAAGCGCTCGATTCACCGCTGGAGCCAATCGCATTTGACATATATACCGGGTGGCTGCTGACTGGAAAAGCGCAAGCTCACAGTTGAATTTTCAGTTCATAATTAGAAAATTATCTCAGTTATTAATTATTTTATTTATTTTATTTAATTATTTTATTAAATAAATAATTATTTTATTTATTAATTATTTTATTTACTAAGGACGTGGTAATTCGCAATTGTGAGAACTAACGACGGTGGGCCAGGTACAAACAATTTTACAATATTAACTAACTCTATTTGCTACCGCCTAAAGACCTCTATAAAATGATGAAAAACATGAATTGTGAGATTGGCGAGATCTTCCAAAATGAGTGGCTAGAAATCTACAGACTGCTGAAAAAAGAGTGCTGAAGAATTTTTCTAGGTTATGATCTTAAATACAATACAAATCTGATGAAGAAAAAAACATAGCGCAAAGATTCAATGTTAGGCTTTGTTCATAGGCCCAGTTTATTCAATTGTCTAAAGCTTGTAATTCATTGGAATATACTTTTAAATTCAGTACCGGTATTCAATATTTACATTTTTTTAGGTCAAGGGTGTCTCTTCGACTCCATGACCGAGAGGTCTTTCGCAATCTCCCTCTTCGCAAAAAGTTCTTTTGTTGTGCAGTGTGTTGCTTCTGATGCAACCATAGATTCAACAATCTTTCGCTGACTTTTCCTCAATGCAATGCATCAACGGCAACATGGCAAGACCATGAGCATTGGGCAAGACCAAGGAATGTTAGCAGAACCGTTTTTTTTTATCGGTAAAATACGGTAAACATTTCTGTAAACAAACAAAGCTTATTTTCCAAGCTCTTCTAGTTTGTTAGTTAATCAGGTTCTTAGTCTGTTAGTGCTGTAGAATGGTGGCAATCAAAATCGTTGCTGTTCAAAGACATACCAGTACTGGTAGACATCCTGACGACAGTTTGGACTGTTCGTACTGATGTAAGCCAAGTAAAATAACTGGTTAAGGTACTGAGGTAGTAACTTGTTTTAATGACTTGCTTACCCAGATGGCCTTACCGCAGGTCAGTATTATGTTTTCATGCTGGTACTGGTACCATTGCAATCAGCATCATTTAGGCTAATGACTGTAGAAGAGTTGATTAAGCTAGACGTTAAAGGTAGGCTAGACTAGGCCAGTAGTGTACCGTACCGTATTGAGCAGTGAGCTGGTGAGCGGCTGAGCGCTACAATAATTGTAACTGATGGGTAGTCTGATAATAGCTAACCTTACCCTATGCATATGGTACGGCAACTCGCAAGATTTATGACTGGATTGTTAAGACAGAGGTATACATTTTTAAGCAGTTTTGATCAGTTGATCACACTGTGCAGTGTGTACCAGTTTGAATTTAAGAAGTACGGGTACCAGTACAGCAGTACTGTATGGTACTACACTGCGCAGGCAGATTGATGGAATTAGATACGGGTAATACTGATCTGCCAAGAATAAAAACGATATGCTACCGGTATGTACAGATATAGGCCCAGCTTAGTCTATGTTACCAGTATAAATATACTGTCTAGCTTTTACTGTAGATAAAGTTTAACTTCATGTTAAGCAGTTTAGTGATTTGCTGGTCTAATACTGTAATATGGATACTAATGTACTATGTAATCAGGTAATGGTCACTCATCACCAGGTCACTTGGGATAGAACTAAAAACCGTATAGGACTGTATGGGCACCGTATTCCCATATCCTTCCCATATGGTCCCACTCCCATACAATTCCCATACGGTCCATCCCATATGGTTTTTAGTTCTACCAGATCACTTGGGCTATTTTGTATTAGTGCCAGTAGGTACTGGTATATCATTTACCACTACACATGAAAAAGATTTGGTATATATGTTACTGATACCTAGCCATTCCAGTAATTTAATTTGCTGACTGGCTAATGACTTAAATAATTGTGATGCAATGGTAAAAGGATTTGGTAATGTACCGGTACCTAATTGTATCATGCAAGTTGAATGAAAGTTAAGAAACTTTTAATTGCTTTTGTTTTAGTAATAGCAGTAGCCTACTGATGTGTATTTTTGGTGCGGTATTTGTACTTTTACAGTTGACTTTTTGTTTGTGTATGTGCAATACTTCCATAGCTGTTTTTGCACAACACTAAATAGATGAAATGAGCATCAAGTTTTTTCTTGTATGATGATTGCTACAAATGGTTATAGTCTAGCAGTTTCAGGCTTCTTCGCTTATTTAATCTAATCAATAGAAGCAAATATTCGGGTATTTTTTGTTTTGTTCGTGTATTATGTTATCCTATTTTCAAATGCTTACTTAATTAGATCACTTTTGTCCTGTTTTGTCTGTGCACTTTTAAATGAAATTTTTGATGCCATTGTTCCTTTCTGCTGTAATTTTATTTGGATTAAAGTAATAAATTTCTATTCATTTTGCAAGTGGCTGAAGTTTTTGCTGTTGTCATTTTTAATTTTTTTGGTCATATTATGTTCAATGTTAGGATATTGTTTATTAAGATTTGAAGTTGGTGCATTGTGAAATTGATTAAGTGTAAATAGAAATGCTTTTCAAAGCTTTCTTCAACCATATGATTATAAAAATGTTAAAAAATGCACTTTTGACATACTACGATTTCAAACGTTGTCCAAATTTGTTCCTTTTTTATTTGGCTGTGTCTAGAGCACTGTCTGGCTTTTCCTTTTGAAATTGCTCTTTGTACACACCAAACCTGAAGTTGCATTAACTTTAGGTCTCCAACTTTTTCCCCAATCTTCCCACCCCTAATTGTACCTACTCTAATACCTCTAATTATTGTGTTTCACATTACTGCTGATGATATCATACCAGCATCACACCAAAGTCACGTGAAGAAACCTGCAGTCTGGTGCAGCAACGTTTTAATAATAAAAACCGATTTCAGTTTAGAGCTCCAGACATTATCTTTTTGGTTTGCAAAAATGTTAATTATCACCAGCAAGTTTTTGATCTCAATTCAGATTTGTTATCTTTATTTTGTGTAGATATCGTCTATTATAAATGGCAGGAAGCTCTTAAAATTTTTGGTTTTTTTCATTGATATCTTGCACTCATTACACTCTGTTCTGTTAAGTGCATAATATTTTTCTGTGGAACTGTCATTTGTTTAATAAAACATTAGAATTTTGCCATATGCATTAGTTTCAGCTAAATAACATTTAATTCTTGAAATAAGGGAATACGGTTGTTGGCTGTAGCTGCGGTATTTTGTTTGCTGCTTTCAGTAGCATTAGATCAAAATGCTGATCCCATCTTTACTTCCAGCACACTTTTTTAATTTTGACCAAGATTTCATGAGTTATATACATGATTCACATATTATGCGGTCATCAAGCCAGGAACCTACTACAGTTAAACGTTTTTAGCCCCTTTTACCCTGTACGATCTTCATAATTTGACAACTCCAATGGCCTAGTGTTAGTAGCATCCGCATCTGCACTCTGCTGTTGTAGACTCGGTTTTGCTTCTGAGTCAGGTCAAACCAATGACTTTATAATTTGTATTCACAGCTTCCCTACTTGACATTCAAGGATTAAAGGGACAGTGTGGAAAACAAGCCTGCAGGTGTACTTGTCCCTTTGGGAAATGCACGTAGCGGGATTCCCATATCGTGGTGTGGTAGACAGATGCCTGGCAACTCTTAAGCGCGCTCGTGAGGGCGCTTTGATTGCTTCTTCGTGATAGGAAGATAAAAATGCAACTAAATACAATACTCGTAAATTTTGGGCTTGCGTAATGCATAGTTACTCTTATTTGGTGAACTTTGCGATATTAGTGTACCAGATGTCTCAAAGTTTGAAATTGTCGGAGCTATTTTCGGGGACTTTACGCGCTTAGTTACTGACCCTTTTAGGAACTTGTGAACTCTAGGTTGATGTATTTATTTGAAACGAACAATTTGTCTTGAAATTTTGATTCGTCATTGCATGTTGTTTCGTTGTTCATGTAAAAACACTACCTACTTTAAATGAGCTTTGCATTTAAATTGATGACCTAATCTTAACATTACGAGACTTTGATTAATCGAACGTATATTCTATTTCCTTTTTACCTCTCAGGTCCATTCGAAGGACAAAAGTTTACAGAAAAGTCGCTTTCTTACTTTCAAGACATTTACGATGCATTGATTACTTACAATTTGCAGCCTAGTTTCTGTTCGGCAATCATCGTGGCGGCTAGAATTTTTTGGCGTTCGAAAGTGATGGTGTTGAAACAGTGGCGACATGCCAAATGAATTTTTGCTCTCTTGATCGAAATTAGCGATACAACTGCAAGTTGACAGCACTGCTTTTTGCATATTTAGAAAAATTTGGGGAATTGTTTTGATTTGTGCCAGCATCTGACAGTAATCAATGCATTGTTCTTCGAATGTAGACTTGGCCGCCATAGTCGAGTAAAATTTGCGCAATACTTGGAGGTGGTGACTAGTAAATAATTTTGTAAAAATTTGTATTGATTTCGAAACTCCTATAACGCAGTCGGTAAATATGTACTTAAACTTCGTTATTGTAAATACGTTGTGATGAGGTTTTACTAGCAAGGGGTGAATGTGTGGCTGTACAAATGATAGTATCAATGTAATAACTTTGAAAGTGTTAGCAAGAATGGAATTGACAAAAGCCTTCGACCTAGTTGCATAAAATCTTATAAGTTAAGCAGCATGTTTTGCTGCTAAATTTTTATAACTTCGTAATTTTGATGACGCTTTGCAAGAGCTCGATTTTTTTCGGTATTGTGCGAAGCTCTTGCGTGTCTGAAAATTAAGAACTGTACCAAATTTTTGTGCAGAAAAATCTAGGGAAATATATTATTATTAAAATAGCAGGATCACTCTACAATTAATCTTTTTAAACTACCGCTATGTTTTTCGCCCTTAAATGGACATCATCAGTCTTATTCAAATAGAATGATTATGAACAGCGTTTTTTAAAAGATTGCGTTCATCTAATGAAAATTACTCTTTCTCCGTAAACATTTATATACTGCTTCCATGTCCATATTTTGTGGGCTTTCGAGCCACGAGCTTTGCTCGAGACGGGTAAAATATTGTTTTTGGTTCGGCTAATTTTTGCGTAGTTCTGGGCTTTCCCAGCCGCACCCAAAAAGGTGGTCGGCAATAGTGGACTTTCGCAAAAAGTGGGTTTTCAGAAAGTTGTCCTTGGCCTGGCCGACATTGATAAAGGCCACGTTTTTTTGTGGACTTGGAAACAGGCTAATTCAGAGTTATGATATGGAATCGGGCAATTCAGAACTTTTTACATCGTGCGCTTAGATATAAAGATAGTGACGAAGCAAAAACGTGTTTTTTGTCCGTTTTGTGTTATACGACTTCCATTATATCGCATTACGTCATAGCCAATTTGCGTGCTGACGACGTTCAGAGGGAAGGAACAGTGTTAAACTGGCCATAAATGGTATAAATTGGTTAGCTGGTATGTGGAACAGACGCCTTGGCCTCAGCATTTTAGCAGTTAGCTTCTGTCGTAATACATTATAGAGGTCAGCATGACCATACAAAATAATAGTATTTTTTTTATTTCATTGATGTGACTTTTTGACCTGCTTATAAATTAGCTTTTGATAATATTTTTAATTGCTGGCACTCAATAGTTTCGTTAGTTTAGCGCTTTAGCACGCTAATAAGCTTATCTTCGAAAGGGTGAAAAGTTTAATGATATATTTATATAGTACGGGTGCTTCCCTAATTTGCTGAAAGACTCTATAAAAGAGAATCTCTTAGCTCTACAGTTTCAGTTGGTTATCTTAACCGTCTGCCATAGACTTCTCGAACACCCCTAATCGTCAAAACTAGGCGATTTTTTTGCGTTTCATTTCCAGGGCTGCTATTTTTTTCGCGATTTTCAAAAATAAAGCGTTTGAATACAACCAATTAAAGGCAAGAAAATTTAGCTTTTAATTTTTATCTTCCTATCACGAAGAAGTTCCTATTTTAACAGTAAATTCAGCTTAATGTGTGTACTGTATGATTGAAAACTTTGGTATGGTAGCTGCTAGTCTGGTGTTTTATAGTGATTAATAATTTCACGTTTTAGTCATAGTCGTTAATTTGTCGTTTTACTAATTTAGCCTTAGTTCCTGCTTTGAGCCATTTATCTTCTCAAAACTTTCTCCGAAAATTTCCAATTTCGAGCCTTTTGTTGTCTGTGAGTTTGGAACAATTGGCATTAAACCAACCGCCGTAGTTGGTAATACGATACCGTGACTGCACGTGCTATGTTTGCTCTCACCACCTTCGTTATGGTGCTGTGGTACGCATGATATCTTTGCGTGACATATTAGATCAAGTTGCGATTGAAGGAAGAAAATTATCTATGCGGTATCTTGGGAACATTGACTATTAAGTAAGTTTTGAGTGCGTTAAACATATTTTATAAAATTGTTTTCTAATTTCTGCCCAGGATTTCTGTAAAAAACAGCTTTCCACTGAAAAAAGCTTTCCGCTGAAAAAATTTTTTTGCTTGGACGAGTAATTTATCTAATTGTCAGAAAATCATAACTGTGAGTTTTGCAGCAATGTTCGACTGTATTGGTTTTAGTAAAATTTATTTTTAAATTGATAAAATTACTTTGCTAAGGCTTCTAGATTTTTAAAACTGAAAATAACGTTTGCAACCGTAGTAGTGAAGTTTTGAATTAGTATTTTCAACCGGCCGGTTAGCTCAGTTGCTTAGCGCACGCTATCGGTGCGGTAGGTCTGGGATCGATTCCCTGGCCGGTCAAATCGACGCAGTGTCGCCACCGCTGCGACGTTTTCTTCGGAGCTGTGTAGCCCAGGCGCTAAGCCGCAGAGATGGGCCCCGCCACTCGTTACACGTTTCGGCGTAATACGGCGAGTATAATAAAGATTTGATTTGATCATTTTTGTTTACTAATCCCGTGTGAAAATTGAAGCTTTAAAAACCTTTTTAATTATTATTGTGAAAAGATGAGGAGGGTTTTGATATTGTCTTAGTTTTACCGAAGGTAAAAAATCTTTGTGTTCATTTTATTCACATTTTATTTGTCTAATTGTCAAACTACACGCAAGAGCGATTAGAAATGATTTTGAATTGCGTGTGGATTGTTTGTTTACCCTTATACGGATACGAATTCCTTACTTTGAATCGGTTTCTGTAGCCATATAACTATGTTGATCAATTTCATTTCCATCTTCTCGTCTCGCGAAAGTGATGCTTGGTAAAACTCCGCCAAGCCGACGTAGTTTTGTGTGCAACCTCCTCAGGTACGCAACAACGTTTAAATTGTTTGACGTTTGCCGTTGTAGAAAGGACGCTGTAAACTCATGCTATGCTGCTCACAACCGAATTGAGATACAACAAACCTATGTTGTAAATTTAAATTGAAGAACTGTTTGTTGCAAAGGCGTTCTGCGTTTTCACTTCCGTTTTAGAAAAGGGAATTTGTACTTCTTAGAAAAACAGTTTTTTCACAATGGTTTCTATGAACAATTTTAAAAAATGGTCGGTGTTGAAATATCAATATTAACTTATTGCTTGTTTCAATGAATCCTCTTTTGAATCAAAACTTCTAACCTACCGGGTGATAAATTTAGGGAAATTTCATTTCCAAAAGTAACACACCGGACAAGGTTTTTTTTTATATTCGTAACTTCAGATGTAAACGAAGTGACTGTGTTCCCGTCTTATAAATTTCTCTTGATATTTTTACGGAACTGGCCTGCGCTGGGAGCCATTTTTACTTCTTTGAGACTCGCTTATCCTCGGAAGTCGCGGGGACAGCAGTTGAGTTAGAGTTTTTAAGCATCTCGATTTTTTTTTCCTTTTTTAAATGGCTGCCATGAGCCTTTAAAATTTTGTAGATTAAAGAGCAGGAAGTAACGAAATAGTTTAGTTTAATAGTTTAAACGCATATTTATCTTCCTATCGCGAGAAAGCGATCAATGCGCTATACGAGCTCGCTTAGGAGTTGCCGGCCATCTGTCTACCACACCAAGATGGGGGAATCCCGCTAACGTCTTTCCCAACGGCACAACAAGTAAACTTGCCGGCTTGTTCTTCACACTGTCTCTTTAATGCTGAGCGTCAAGCAGGGAAGCTGTGAATACCAATTTTAAAGTCATTGGTTTGACCCGACTCGAAATCAAACCCGAGTCTACAGCTCAAGAGACAGACGCTCCATACCACTCGGCCATCTGAGCTGTTAATAACAGCGCTATTGTTTTATTTCATGGCATAGGAACAGTTTTTTTGAAGATACTTTTAGCTCCGATTTGGGTTTCTGCTGTAGAAAATCGCGTTCGCAATAAAAGAAGATCAATTGGTCATTAGCACAAAATCAGGTCCTTGTTAATAGAAAATTCTACATTTTATTTTGCAAAAACTACGTTGATGAGCGGTAGTTAATAAATTATTACTCTGAACTTGGCAGAGATAGATGATTTTAATGTTTACGCATTGCTGCTAGATGTTGTTGTGCATTTTCAGGGCTGTATTTTCCATACCGCCACTGGTCTGGACTATCTAACACGTTGGATTTGTGTTGGAGCGTAAAGTTAAAACTGCAGTGCGGTATGATTTTTTAACCCCATAATTAGGTAACTTGCATGCAACTTTAGTTAACTTCATCATCAAAAACTTACAAACCTTTCCTACGCGGAACTGAGTTCAGTTGCAAATTTGGTATAAGAACAGGCCGGTTTGCGCTGTAGTGCAAACATCGCTATCGGTCCGGAAGGTCTTAGGTTCAATTCTCGGGCTGGTCAAGTCGGATGCAGTGTCGCCGACGACTCGCCACTGCTGCGACGTTTCTTCGTAGCTGTGTTGCCCAGGCGCTAAGCCGCGGAGATGGGCCCTGCCACTCGTTACGAGCTTCGACGTAATACCGCTAAGGTAATAAATTTTCTTAGTAGTTCGCAGACTTCTACGTGGCAGTTTTGTTCACCCAAAAATTCGTGTCAGCCATGACTCCAGACTTGACCTTTTGCGTTGCGTTCTGCCGCTCAACCTATGCGGTGAATTGTGTCTGAATGAGTCATGTCAAAAAACCGTGGTCGTTGCACATACTAACTGCGCTTGGCTGCTTGTGCATTTGAATGGGCGTTTACATTGTCGGGCTTGCCTGTGCTCAAACCATGTTTGAAAGCATCACGCCTAGTGAAAGAAAAAGGCACCTGTAATCGTTATGTGTTAATTAAGCTGACCTATTAGTGCGCTTAGGCTGAGAAAAAAGATACATATGGCAATCGTGCAAATTGTGACGCTGGGCAGAACATGTCTCGCATTCTACTTATACTTAGTTTAAAACTTCACTGCAGTTGGCTCTAGAAAAGATCGCGCACAGGTCGATATGGTAATATGACTATTATGAAAAATGCAGAATGGCTGGTTTGAGACTACTGAGGACTGATGGTGAAATTTATGATGTCATTGTTTTTAGATTGAGCTTCTGTTGCATTTTGTGGCGTCACGGTCAGCGTTAACGTCATAACGTGATAATTTAATGATGTCAAAATGAGCGAAAAAAAAAGATAGATGTTCTTTGTGGTCTGCGAAGTTTCGCTTGCTCTTCACAAACCATTAATCTTGACTTCGAAATAAATCTTCCCTTAGCAATTTTCAGTCGAAAATTTTTCGCAATAAAACCCTGCTGCTGTGGTTTGACGCATGTAGCGTTGCATTGCTTTCGTACCGATAGCGGCTAGCGTTAGAAATCACACTTCTAGTGAAAGGTTTGGCTGGACAGCTCATAGTTACGTGGCATTGGTAACTATTGTTTTGTTATTTTGTGAGTTTTTGGCAAGTTGCCTACTGGAAAAAAAAAGAACCACTTTTACCTAGTATTGTGCACTCACTTCTTGACAATGATCAGTAGTTTTAAGGAATTTAGTGCTGAAACAAACCGAAAATTGATAAGAGATCGAATGCAATTAGAAAAGGTAGCCAGCCTCTCTGGCTACTTAATAGTCAAGAAGTGACATCCGTTTTAGCTGCCTAAGTTTTTTGAAAATTACAAGAAGTTATGGTATCGGATAGCACTTGTCTGCTTATATTTGATGATTTGAAAACAATACAGAAAATAACCAGAAGTTTGCGGGAAAGTGGTTTTCAGTCGCTAAAATTCCAGTAAAAAAGATACTGAGTTGTCAACGCAAGTTGTTATGATTAATTGAAGCAGTTTTGTTTGTCGTACAACTTTAGCCAAACATGTTTTTCAGTCAGAAAAATGACCACGTATAGATATGTGCAGTTAACCAGAACAATTGTAAAGTAGCAGTAAAACTTTGGTTGTTTTTGGTCAAGCTGTTTTGAAAAAAATGAAGGGCCAAAATTTGTTTTTCTCACTACTAACTGCAATTCTGCAAAAAAAAAATGCTGTAATTTTCGCATGCTCAAATTAAAAGCGTAATTAACCCACTTTCATACAAAACTGAAATGGAAAACCATCTAGAGAGTGCAGTAATTTTGTAATAGGATAGCTAGTTTGTAGTCAAATTCAGCTCCACCATGTAGACGGTGTCTTTCTGTTAAAAAATAAGCGTACTGGAGGTTTGAGGAATTAAATGGAAGCGCCTTCAGTTGAGAATGGAATAAGGAACGGTTAATTTTACTATAAGACTGTTGAGGTACCTTGCTCTTTTTATTTGTGATTTTGAAAATGCGAGTTCCATCATGGCTTTTTGGTTGTGCTGCAACACTGACAGTACCATATGCATTAGCAATGGTGTAGAGTTTGGTCTGATGAATATTAGCTTCATGGGTTCTGCACCGCTAATACCATTTGCAGATTAATTACTTGCAGTTGCGCGGCTGCCATGTAATATAACCTCATGAAATTTTGCAAAGTCATGTTGCGCACTAGTTGCTCTTCATGTCCCATACTCGATCGTTGTCGTACTTGAAAATTAAAAAACAATCTCTGCCTGATTTTTCGGCTATGAAAACGTGAACAAACTGCAAATACTGTCAATGTATTATGAGATATGTGGCATTTCAAGAGGTCCTGAAAATAAAGAAGACTATTTTGCTTTCCTATATACATTGACGAGCGTTACTTGGATAATCCCTTTGAAAAACTATTAAATGACCACTTCCCAAGTTCGCAACCAGAAATTAACAAAGAAGGGGCAGCTGTACTGAAAAGCAAAACATAATTCATGATTAAGTAGTTAATAGAAAACAGTTGCAAAACGGATGTAGTTAAATGCAAATTGATCGTAGCTGGTACGTTTTAAAGTGCAGTCTTGCGTTTTTTTTAGGCTCGAAAATACGTTTAATTCAGGTGATAGTTTCCTTATACATTTGGTACTTCGTATATGCCATTAGTAGTGGCATGCAAACGAAAATTGTTTCGTCCAAAATTGGAGAGATATTGGTGCACCGCGCTTTCATTTGCGACCCCCAAAATAAGGATATTATCGCTTTATTTTAGTCATTACTTCCAGATGTACCAAAATAAGTTGTATTTGTAAACAGGATTTTCGGTTGCATAGACGCTATTTACAGTTTCGCAACTAAATTCAATGTATGAAATGATGAGTTTATACATGCCTTTGGTGTTTTCCTGAAATTCAGACTAGTTCATTCCTAATTTGAGTATTCTTACGCTTTTGCGGCTCGAATACTTAACTGAAGACTTTATAGCTATTACAATTGTTCTCTGAGACAGATTTTTCTATTTATGATAATTTTACACTGTGCTACTTCTACCGTGCTGAAAATGAAGTGAAAGCTACAGAAAACTAAACAACAAATTTTCATCTGAACATTTTCATCTGAAAATTTGTGTTCCAGGGCAGCATTTAGATTTTAAACATATTTTACGTGTCTACTGACTCGAAGATGCAAATTCTTTTCTCACTTTTTCTCCTTGTTTTATTGATTCAGTTGAATTCAACTTATGGTGCATGTTCGGTGCAACTATTCTTATTCACCCATCAGTCAAAGGCCTGCATGACCACCTAGAATTCATTTGCAGGTTTAGGCGTTTGTCAGCGACATGGCCTAGCGGTACCGCTCGCAGGTGACAGATCCTACGTGACGGGTTCGATTCGCGGCTGGAGCCGATCGCATTTGACATATTTAATGGGTGGCTGCTGACTCGAAGAGCGCAAGCTCATTTCGCAGTCTCCTTCAATTACCGTTGAATTTTCTGTTCAATATAATTTGAAAATAACCTCAGTTATTTATATTTATTATTAGACTGCGGTTGATTCCCTTCGAGGTTTAGCAGCTATCTCCCCCCCCCCCATCCGCGAATTGTCAAAGATAAGCCGGTTATTCAAAGTTATATGAGTGATTGATTGGTGAATACTTAGGCCTTATGGAGTGCTGAGTTTTCATCCCTGCAATTCATTCTCGTTATATACAAAGACTAAACAAAAGACGCCGAATATTATTTCACAACACCTTCTTTTATGTTAATATAAATTGATTATAGCTCATTGTTTTCCAATTTATCAATTTATAAAATGAATAAGGAAAGGACTTTTTAAATAAATTTGCCTGTTAGAACAATAAGGTATAGAAAACGATTATTGGTTCGAACGTAATCGACTCCATCATTGTGATTTTACATCCGTATTTTTTTTATCGGGTTCTAATTGGTTCGTTAATACGCAGCCTATAGCATCAATACGTCATAGCAAATTGCGCTATCAGCCAAATGCTATGGTTTTATTGAATGTAGTTATTGTAAATATTACTCATTGAAAAGTATATTTGTTAATAATTTCAATTGTCCATTCCAGATATTTGATAAGATAAGTTTTGGTTAGGAATAGAAATGCTTGTTTGAGTAACAACAGGCATAGATTGCACCGTAGCTTAAGGGTGTGGTCGTTCTATGGCAATATCGGGAAGCAATACAAAAACATCTTCATTATACTGGCGGCATTAGTCTGAAGCGTGAACGAGTGCCTGGGTCCGTCTCCTCCGCTTAACGCCTGGTTTTCCGGGCCGCGTACCTGTAGTCGTTCTAAAGCAATATCGGGAAGCAGTGCAAAGAGATCTTCATTATACTCGCGGTATTAGGCTGAAGCGTGAACGAGTGCCGGGGTCCGTCTCCTCCGCTTAACGCCTGGGCAACAAAGCTACGAAGAAACATCTCAGCGGTGGCGAGCAGTTTGGTAGCATTGTTTCCGATTTGGCCGGCTTGAGAATCGAACTCCAGGTCTCCCGTGCCGATAGAGATGTCTTTGATCACTCCTCCCATCAACGGGCAGGTTCGGAAGAAAAGAGGAAAGGCGTGCTGTATGCAATTGCTTGGTTCACTGTATGTTTTCTACGTTCTTGCGTGCGTTTATCGGGCCAGTTAACGATTTAAGAAAAAAATTTCTTTTACAAAACCTATCCAGTATCCACTTTCTTATTCTTTTTCCTTTTTTATCCTTTTTTAATCTCCAACCATATCGTTCAAAAACTTGCTAAAGACAAAACCGTTGTTTTTTTCCAGAAACATACTAGCATAAGCTTCGTATGTACTTTAACAAACTTGTGGTTACACGCTCCTCTCATGCAGTAGTACACGTTTGGATAAGGTTGTAGGCTGCAGGACTCGGTCAAATACGTGTAGAATTAATCGTGACCTCCTCTGTGCCGTGTCTGTGACCCTGAATATGAAACCAATATTTACACGATGCAAGCGCACGAGTATTAAAAGTTAACGCTTCCGTGATAAGCTATAGAAACGATTTTTAATTAGGTATATATTTAGTGATAGTGCGGACCACTGTTCCCTCTGAGGAGCGAAATTTGAGAAAAATGAGAAATTCTGGCTAAAGTTTTCAATTTTTTTCAAGCTTGCCGACTGGAATGATGATTTTTGGCCGAATTTGAAAAAAAATGCTTTGATCGAATTTGAACGAAAATGTCCAATATTTTGATGCAAAACGAAAGTTTTATACTCTGGTAACTCAACTTTGAGGCAAAAATTGGGCCGAGCTTTCTTTAAATTTCTTTAATCTTGAGGCAAATTATAGCCAAACTCATTCAGGGAGCGTCGAAGCTCTAGAGATTTCTATAATTTTTCTGCTCAGAATGCAAGAGAAATTCAAACCCCCTTTGAATAAAACCAACTTTGGCCATATTTTGGTACTCTAATTTTTACGATCTTGGTAAAATTTCACGGTCATTCCGCTGCCCAAGTTTTTCGAGCCGCATACCTCTGTTTCCTTTCTTTCATTTCTATTTTTAGTGAGGAGTGTTCGCTATAGACATTGCGTTCAACAATGCATGATGTCAGAGTTGCAAGAAAATTCCAATTTTTTTGGTACATACGTTGTTCGTGACGTATATAAAGTGTTGACCGTTGCAACTGTGACTATATAGTGTATTGATAATGTCAGCGGAAGCTTGCTTTTTATCAGTATTAGTACGTTGAGGTAAAAGTGTTCAAAATATTCGTTTTTGTGCATTTCTGATTGGTATTTATGCGCATCAAATTTTCACCTACTTTTGAGTGTGCAGTATATCGTAGCTCTGAAATCCTGTGAACTACATTGTATAAGCACTTCAAAAGTACTAATTTAGTGACTAAGCTTCAGGACACACATAGGTGCGCGTGTGTGGGTTTGCCAAATAAGTATTGTGCATTAAACAACTTCAGTATTGAGACCTTGCACATGTGGTTGAAATCGGTTTTGATGTGCAGAATTTCTACCATATTTTTGCGTGGAAACAGGTTCTTACCAAGGTATTCTCTGACCGAATTTTAGTTCAAAAGCAGAGTAGTTTTGTGAAAATAGGGTGGCATCCTGGAACGCATTTAAGGGGGTGTGATTGTGCTATGCGCCTCCCCCATTTTTGATTTTGCTTTTTAGCAAAAAAAGATAAAATGTTTCTGAGTGGCTGAAATATGCCAGACTTTTTTGATGGCTTTTGCAATCAATGGCCCCCTATAATATTTCTCGCTACGATACTGGGAGCATCATACTACTGTCTAAATATCGGTTCTTTTGAATGGTCACAGTAGTCATTAGTATCGATACTTGTTTAGTGCTTTAAAACGAGAACTTTTTTACCGTATATAAATTACCGCTCTAAATGGGCAAACCTGTGATAAACCTTTATGCTCTGCCGTATTTGTGCGGAAGGATATTCTTGCTCTAAATAAGTCTAATTGGCCGATATTCTTTATTTATTTATAAATAAGGAGAAACTGGGTTGTTTGTTCTTTCAATATACCCGTTTTGGACCGACTTAATATAAGGTATTGTCTTGGCAAAAGATAGGAAATCACTGCCTTTTAAATAGCGTTTTCAGCGCTGTTAAAAAATGCTAGGCTGTTAAAAGTCTCCGTAGTCTCAATGGCTTTTAATAAGGTAAAGGTCTTTATGCATTTAGGTGTTGAAAGGTATGCTAGTGAGCGAAATGGTAACTGCTGTCGGTTAATCGTTAGAAGTGTCTTTTTAATGGCGGCTGTTTTGTGTATGATGCGTTAGGTCCCTTTTGAGTTAATAATAGAATAAAGAAGCTACTATAAATTGCGGAAAAATTATTTTTGGTCGTAGTTGTCTGTGCCAACCCCCCCAAAATACGATAATTGGCAAGGGTTTGCATTCTTTTGCCAACCTTTGAAATTGGAGCACAGCCAAGTCACATATAAGGATAGCATTGAGTAGAGTTAATTTTGCGTGTTTTCGTGTGTAATCGAAAGTTTTAGTTCATTTTTGCCCGGGTTTGACTTGACGTGCAGTTCATTTTTCCCTTGATCGCATTTTTGGCTTGAATTTTGAACATTTTAAATGTGCTTGTGCCTGCAAACGTGCTGGACCTGCGTCATGGTTCTACAACAGACATAGATCGTGCGACTAGTAACACCGAACTAGATAGCTTACTCGACTTATGTAATGAGGAAATTACAGTTACCACTAGCTCAGTCTCGCTAGTGACAGGATATAGTTGTTTGAAACCACATTTTTAAGAATAGCATTGCACTGCAGTGAGTTACGTAGTCTGGAAGATGCTGCAGAATTCATCATTGATTTTTTTAGGTCTAGGTTTTTATAATTTATCTTAAGTTAGTAGGAGTATTAAAGGCTTTTTCAGTACAGCAACATATTGAAAGTGCGTTTTTGGTTGGAAAATCAAGAATTTGCTTGTTATACTGAATGTTATTGACCTGTAGCCACCAATGATAGAATTTTTAAGGTAACAGTATAAGTTTGCTGTCAAAAGTGAAAATACTTCAGCTTGATAAAAATTGGTCCTGTGTCTGATTTTAAAATCTTTTAGCCATTTTCTCGATGCATATGCGATTATGCGTGGGAAAAAATTCAGTTGGTGCTCCCCAAACTGGTCCAACTCTCGTACAGTGGACAGATAAACTTGAGTTTTTTGGTTTATAAAATTCGAAAATTTTTTGAAAAGTCATGTTTTTTGTTAAGGCGCAAAATTTGACCGTTCGTGAAACGGAAGTGATGCCCTTTGTGACGTCACCCAGGCTGCTGAAAGAAAATTTACGTAAACCTTCGTGAAAGTGTGACTCTCGTCATGAAGAAATTTTTTTGATTTTCTAAATTTGAACGATAACAATGCGATACGTTGGCATATGCATTCATTTTGCTTGTCATACAGCCAGTTGGTGACTAATAATAGCGTATAGCGGAGCCAGACTAAATGAGTGCCGTTGACTTTTACAAACTTACGCATGTTTTTACGCAGAAAATCTTAAAATAAAGCAGAAAATTTATGTAGCATTGGCAGAATCCAAGAGCACTTTAAAGAGTTATTTGAGCAAAGCAGTTTTAAAATTAGTTCGGTTTTTGTATCCTTGAGAAAGGCATTTTACGTTTATGTCCTAAGTGGACCAGTAAGTCACCGTTTCGGTAGTTCAGCTCAACTGAAGCTTGCGACATAGGGACTCAAAATGGGTATACGTGCCGTATATGTTGAGTAAAAGTGCTTCATAGTGTAGCTGAAGATAGTGGATAATAGTTTTCTATTACAGCTAAGAAGCTGAGGCCAGGTGTAACCTTTGACTAAATGAATGAAAATCCATCGCTACGATCCTCGTACCGGCCGGTTAGCTCATTTGTCACTATCGGTGTGAGAGGTTATCAGTTCGATTCTGGGTCGGTCAATTCAGACACAGTTACCCTCTGCACATGTCTAATTTTAGTGGGCTTTAGGCCCGCGGTTCTTGCTGAGTCATCATGCTTAATTTCTGCATCATAATCAATTTTTGACGTCACAATTAAAAAAAGTGATTATGACATCAAGAAATTGATGATAATGCAGAGATTAAGCATGATGACTCGGCAAGAATCGCGGGCCTAAAGCCACTAAAATTGGACATGTGGATAGGGTTAGTGTCACCACCGCTGCGACGTTTCTTCGGAGCTGTGTTACCCAGGCGCTAAGCAGCGGAGATGGGCCCCCCGCCCCTCGTTTCATGTTTCGGCGTAATGGCACGAGCATAATGAAGATTTGATATGATTTACGACCTCCGAGCTTGAACACGCACAGCATCAACGGTTTTGTGAAATAATGAAATCTTAGCAGTTACCTGGTTTTGCCTTGGTAGAAGAAAATCATGACAACAACACTCAAGACTTCGATTTTTTAGGAAAGGGTTTAAAAAAATACAATATCTGATACATTTAGAGTGATCATAGCTTTGATTTGCAGCGTATTAGTTGCTTATGGATCAATTTTTGAATAATTAATCTGAGTCTCGTTAATATTTTAAGCTTTGTGGTCTTTGCTTCCTGTGCTATAGTGTCGTTATATATGGCTTAATGTCTGTAAGATGTTCTGTCTTCTCATCGCAAACTACTGATAGCGTAATTACTTATTTTGTGTTACTGATTATAAAGAATTAGTATTCAACGTGGATAAGCGAAGCTTAAAATTTGATATAAAAAAGTCTTGGGTTTTGTTCAAGGCAATACGTCACCAACAAGCCTATAGCCCCACTTGGTGTGCTCTTTGGTTTAGTGATGTCGCGACGGTCGGAATTGAACGCGCATTTAGAGTGGCATGCTTGTTTTTGTTACCGTTGTATCGAATCTTTTGGACTAGTGAAGGTCGCAGCACAACATACAATTTTCAAAAATCTTACAAAAAAAGTCCAATTTCAGTTGAATTTATCGGGATCTAGGTAAGAGTTTGAAGCCTAATCTGGGTTTAAAGTTCGAAAATTTGGGTTGCAGCTTTATTTTGGATTTTTCGGCGACCTTGTCAGCGACATGGCCTAGCGGTACCGGGCGCAGGTGACAGATCCTACGTGACGGGTTCGATTCGCGGCTAGAGCCGATCGCATTTGACATATTTAACGGGTGGCTGCTGACTCGAAGAGCGTAAGCTCACTTCGCAGTCTCCCTCAGTTACCGTTGAATTTTCTGTTCAATATAATTTGAAAATAACCTCAGTTATTTATTATTATTTATTTGTTATTTATTTTGAGGGGGTGGGTCAGATCAAAACCAAATCTTCGTTATATTCGCGGTATTATGTCGAAGCATGTATTGAGTGGCGGGGCCCGTCTCAGCGGCTTAGCGCCTGTACAACACAGCTCCAAAAAATCGTCGCAGCGGTGGCGAGCTGTTGGCGAACTGTGTCCGGTTTGACCAGCCCGGGAATCGAATCCCAGACCTTCCGCACCGATAGCGATACGCTTACCAACTGAGCTAATCGGTCGGCAGCGGGTCAAGGGTTTAAAATATTGGGCTTGCATATTCGTCGAGATTTTTTGGTTATAAAGCGACTTGACTTGGAGATGTTGAGAATATCGGTTTGTGCCATAAACCTTTATACATTCCTTTTTGATGCTGTTTATGTTGAGACACAATTTGCATTTATGAAAATTATCATTGTCTTGAAGAAAGATAACCGAATTTTGACCCTTCCATTATTTGCTTTCGGCCGGGGAGGTTATAAACTTCGTTAGGTCTGGTTATGAATGCTTCGAAATACTATTATATTTCTTGAAATTATATTTATGTTTTACGGTCGTAGAGAGGTCAGTTGCTATTCAAAAATAAAACAATTGTATATGTTTATTCCAGAAGGTTTAGAATATGACCTTAAATAATTGTTTATTGAGTCTGGATTTTGAATGCCTGATATATTTTTGCGATTATTTATATTGTGCTGATAAGCTGTGAATGTAAACATAAATATGTAGTTTTGTTATTTTTGTTTGCGCTAGAAACTTAGTAAATACACATCGTTTAAATCTTATCTATGCCTTGATGTTTATATTATAATAGAAATACGTGAAGCCGAGCAATTATGAGTCATAAGTTCCCAAAATTTGTGATTTCGATATAACAAGAAAGATAAGCCATCAGTTTGTTATGTGTAGGGGAAATAATTTTTTATCGATGACCGATACGTAAAATATGTTATCAATTGTAGCTTAAACCAGTTTTTTGCGTAGTATATTGGACCCGATTTGAGTCCCAAAAACAGAAAATCGGGTCCCTTTAACGTAAAAGCACAGTTGTAGTGAAAAATCAAGTCATATTTACCAAGTAATTTCAATGCTAGGATAACTAAGGTCTTCATGGCAATCCACCTAACATTTTGTTGGTTATCCTACCGGTGAATGGTATGCAATAGCATTGAGACCAGAAAAAAGGTGCTTGGCATTTACAGATTAGGCAATATAGTTTTGTAGAGATTGATATTGTTATTTATTGGAGTTGTTATTTGTCTTAAGGCGTTGACTCGTTTGTCGTTCGTAAAAGTTATATGTCTGAAAATTGTGTACTTCTCCCTGTAGCAATTTTTTCAACTTAACAAGCACAGATTTTCGCAGCTTAATTTGAATGCTTAAATCTGACATTATAATTATTGCTTAGCGCTAACGCTGCAGTTTTCTATTTAGACGTTACTGTAATTATGCTATTGTAATGTGAGGTCAATAAAATGTCACTCATTTCCACTTACTATGTTACTTACTAAGTGATTCCACGAGAAAAATCTTAATTTTTCAAGAGGTTTCTTATTTGTTGTTGCAAACTGTGGAAGCTATCGTAGAGAATAAGTAGAGGTTGTTGCATAGCAGAAAATCTTAAACTTTTGACATCTGCATCACCCTTTACTTGCACTGGAACCACTTGAGTTATTTTTACCTTTTTGCTCATTATACAATACATTTGCGTAGGCATAAACAATTCTGCGTGGACTTTGAGTTTTTAATGTTGCTTGCAACTGCTGGTAAAAAGAACCACTGCCGGTATGTCATGTATTAAAGCTGAAAAAAGCGCCAAAGAACTGATTTAAATTTTGTCACTTTTGTGCTGGATGTAACTTAGAATCAGGGACGTTACACATTTAATAGTGGTTGAAAATTACTGCCTTTTTGGGTCTTTGGGGATGACTTTATCCCATTTTTTAATTGAAAAAGAGCCATGCTCAGAGGACCCGACAATGGGAGAATGAGATGAGGTAACTGAAACGGTGTCCTTATTAGGTATAGATAATTTCGTTCTAAACTGTTATTCTAATTGTATTATAGCTTTAGACGCCAATTTAGATTGTGTTCTTACTGAGATAGAGCCAATATTCGCTTATGTTCATGTTCTGTATAGATAATCTCCTGTGTACAAAAAGATAAAGCGATACTGAGCTTCAAAATACACATAGATTCCGACCGTTTTTTCACTTTAACCTTGTAAATGTTATTTTCAGCGATTGGTATTCGTTAATCTCTTATTTATATTAAGAAGTTGGTTAAATGTGCGGTATGTTTTCATTAAGAAATACTGTTTTGCTTAAGTCTACTTAAGAGTATACACGTTCTTCGAAAAACATAAAAGTCATAATTCTTTTGATCGCCAAGAAACACGATTACATATGGTGTAACTTTCTTGCACAAGACAGAGCTTAATTTCAACTAAGACCTTTCAGTCGACTGTATTGCTTCGTCATGCCACATAAGCTGTAATGTAGTGTGGTATTTCAGATCGAATGGTATAGCTTAAGATCTATAAACCCAGAAAAGGATTTTTGTGAAGTAATGTTCGTGTCATAAATAGTTTTTGTTGTTCAGTCGGCTGGTTTTGCTTTGAAAAAATTGTTTTTTCAGTGACAACTGTGCTGACGAGTTCTAAAGAAATCGAAACAGTCATGTGTTAGTTTTTGATTTTGCAGATTTTTTCAGATCTTGAACTGTGTGTAAGGACAATTGTAACCCTCTCTCCATGAGCTGACAATTGGCACGAAAAGTTGTTCTTGGCAAAGTCTTTAGGAGGAGAATTAAAATGCTCTTAAATGTGATATGTGCGCCAAGTAATTGCACTTTTCTTAGCAGATTCCACAATGAGAGATTCCGAGTTAATATCTATAGAAATAGAAAGGTTTTTCAGGTTGACAAGATTGGGAAACCCTGGTGTATAATATAAATGAAATTGATTTCGTTAACAACACTTAACTGTTGGAGATAGTTACAAAAAGTTATTTTTGGTATCAGCTAAAACGCGAGTGAAATTTTCGTGGTTTAAGGCTGGAATAATTTCTTTGTCTAACTAAGCACAACGCCACCAGCCAGCATTTCCGTTGACAAAGTTCAGAGTTGCTTGTATGGGTTGTAATGCCAGACCGGTTGTACTTAATAAAGCAAGTGGTTTGCACGTTTCTCTCATCGGTCTAAGCTCCCATTGCCAAGTTTCTAGTCTTTGTTAGGCACCAGCAGTCGGTGTTATTTGCAGCCAAAGTTTTACGTCAACGGAAATTAGCCCAGCTTTACCACTTACTGTTTTGTTTCCTGTGCCTTGTCTTGAAAGTCCTCACCTGACAATGATGGATGAAAAACATCCCTAGCCAACTGAGTCTCGTGAAGAACATGCAATTTCGTTGCATACCGACTGCATTAGACAACAGGTCTGTTTGAGTCAACGACATGGCCTAGTGTACCACACGCAGGTGACCGTTCCTATGTGACGGGTTCGATTCGTGGCTGGAGTTGATCGCGTTTAACGTATGTAGCGGGTGGCTGCTAACTCGAAGAGCGCAAGCTCACTTTGCGGCCTCCCTCAATTACTGTTGAATTTTCAGTTTAATATCATTTGATAATAACCTCAGTTATTTATTTAACTTCTTAAAGCAGAGGCTCTTTTGAGGTTGCGGACCCTTTGATAAAACCTATGGACTCTTTATGAGAAATATAGAACGACGAATTGTAAACGGTCGTGCCAGTTTTGTATTTTAATTAGTGCATCCCTAAAGCCTTGTTGTCGTTGACCCTTTTCGTGTTCCGAGGTTTAGAACTCTTGCTCTGGGCTTATTTTACCTTTTTAGAAATTTTAAGCTACATAATTGAATATTGTGCAATTTTTCTTTGTGTTGGTAATATGCATTTATTGCATATTATTTATCCTCCTATCGCGAGAAAGCGATCCAAACGCTACAACGAGCTCGCGTAGAAGTTGCCGGCGACCTGTCTGCCACTTTAAGGTGATGGAATTCCGTAAAGTGCCTCTCCCAACCGCACCACAAGAACTTACCAGCTTGTTCTCCACAATATCCCTTTTAATGCTGAGCGTCAAACAGAAAAGTTGTGAATAACAAATTTAAAGTCACTGGTTTGACTCGGCACGTAATTAAACCCGAGTGTACAGCTCCAGGAGCGCACGCTCTCACTTGTTGACTGCCGCAAACTTTTTATTGATAAAGCTACAAAGCTTCACAATTTTAAGACTAGGCGTTAACTTACTCTAATCGGAAACCAGGAATAGGTCTTTAATAAAATGGAACAAGTAGACAATACACAACCGGAAAATAAACAAACAAGTAAACTTTTACGACTGGATTATGGTAACAGATATATAGTATTGAGAATAGCCCAAAGTGAAGCCATAAAATAGAAACCACGCATTTACCTAGTCCACCTGTTCAACTTTCGTGGTCTTTGAGCCCACGGTTCCTGGTTCTGGTTTCTGCATCATAATCAATTTTTGACGTCATAATCACATTTTTAACTATGACATCAAAAAATTGATTGTAATGCGGAACGAAGAACCGCAGGCTTAACACCCACAAAATTGGGCAAGTGGACAGGGTAAATAAAATTTAATGAAAATTTGCGTTTATAAGCATAGAATCATATTTTTTAAATGGTTGTCGCTCAATATTAATTTCGAATTCGTTTCAATTTGTTAGTATACAGTGTGTGACATTAGGTAAGTAACCTTATCTTTAATCTGGGTCAACTTTTGCCCCTTAAGATAAAATAGTGGGTAGCAACAGGATATACAGTGCGTTTGCGTTAAGATAAACCATATTTTAAGTTGAGTTTGTTAATTTGAAAAACATTTTTTGTCGTTCTTGTTCACAATTTGCATTTTCGCCCTGGGGGATCAAGCTGTCAAATTAAAGTAGGTCAAAGAAACCAAACGACCTCAATCTTGCGAATCTACTTCGCTTGAAACCGCAAATTTTTTATCGGAGATCATCCTGCACGTTTATTTATAATTACTTGAGCAAATTTTTTCGAAATTTGAATGCAGAAAGTTCAAGTTAAAACAAAAACTGCAAGGTTCTAGCAATATCTGCAGAAGCATACCAAAAGAACAACGTAATTTTTCGTGCAGTAAAGCTTAATGTATATGTACCGGTAGCTGTTTGAAAAAAATTGTTTGTTTGAAATGCATTGAAAGTATCAGAATAGAATTTTTTTTCTGGGTCGCAGAGAGACATTTAAAAAACCGCTCTGGTTTTAAATTCTTTGTAACTGGCGCCATTCATGGCTAGAGACAATTGCATGTGACAGGTCTACTGGAAGCAGCTAACTTTTAAGAGCACCAACTCACTTTGCAGTATCAGTTATTGTTGAATCTTCTGTTTGTTTATATCAAGTCATGTTTTTATCCATCTTCTTTTGCTAATATATCATCGCAAAAATGAGTTTGATTTTTCTAAAGATGTTTATTTTACAGGCTTTATATAATTTAGTTTGTAATTAATTTTGCTTTTATTTAACTGGCTGTTGTATGGACACAACAGTCTAGCTCGCCTTGGTACAATGATGACTGCTGATTCTCTTCTGAACGTGAATACGGGCTATGATTCTTTATATCAAAAACTGGGCCAATTCAACGTAAACCAATCTTCTCCAAAATCTGATAAAGATTTTGGTCCCAGCATGTCGTACCGATTTTTAGCCAACAACAAGCAATTAAGTCCTCCAGTTCTGTACAACCGTGCCTTTGATGAAGTGGATGAAATGGAGGTAGATAGAAATGTGCTTCTATCGGATGGTAAGAAATTTTTTAAGACGCTTTAGCTCCTAATTTAGGCGTCTGGGATGAAAATCGGATTTTTGAATAAAAAAAAAAAAAAAATTAATGCAAGAAAAATGGCATTTTTATTTGGGTCGGTGCAAGTTTTATTTTAGGCAACATTTTCTTCAGTGAAAACTTTGGGTAAAAGATTATCTTGTAAACAGATTAGATAAGAAATTTTCTGATGGTAAGAGGATGAAGACATTACTGGGCGGTGATGTGCTGATACAATGAACCAGAAAATTTGTCGGTTTTTCCGCTATTGCGAAAGAGCTGAAAGTTTCTTGCTGCTGAAAGTGTTAAAACATGGTTATCCAACAGACTCCGCTAAAGTAATTATTAACTTTTTTCTTCTGTCACGAAAAAGTGGTGGAGGCGTAATAAATATAACCAATTTTGACTTTCAAGCTCATTTGATAACTGTATTGTTTCTCAGTTGCAATTTGTTGCAATACGCTACCTTAGCACCCGCCCAATATAAATATCGTCGTAAAACATTTATAAGGCGCAACTACGAGGCGATGGTGGATGAGGGACCCACACTTTCAGCTTTGTAAGAGCGCTTGCACCATGTTTTAACGACACAAAATAAGAATTCGTCAGCAAATCTTAATTATTCTCGCCGCATTACGCCGAAGCGTGTGACGAGTGGTGGACCCATCTCCGCCGCGACAGGGAAACGATGCAGGGTTGGCGACAGTCTCCGATTTCACCGGCCCAGGAATCGAACTTCTTGGGTTCGATTTTCGAGTCTTAGCCACTATGCCAACCCGTCTGTTGAGATTTTCAAGATTTGTGTAATTTGTGCACAAGATTTGTCAGACAAGTTCTGGTTTTCCTTGCTTCCGGGCTACGTTCTTATGAGTAAATTAGTTATGAATTATGATGAATTTAAAGATGGCGGTAGGAAGTTGGTAGAACATGATTATGACGTCATTATATCAGTTTTTACCTATATGACCTTAATTCTTGCATGCTTACTATTTTAACGCATATTTTGCCACTAATTGACCTCACTAGGTGATAGTTTTTAATCAATTTGGATAGTGTTTCATGAGAAACGAACAATGAATGGTTGATACTGTGACGCACGCAACCTCATGCGTGGTTTCGTTATGATTTTTTTACACAGGACGCTCACTGTGAGCAAAAATTGTTTTTGCTTGCCTGTAAAACTCGTATCAGCGGTTTCAGTCGTTATGAAACTCATCAATATGGCGAATTTACTGATACGAAAAAATCTTTTCCGTTGACGTTGAACATTTTTTGATTTGGCCATTACAAATTTTTTCCTTTTTTTTTTTTTTTGGTAATATTTGCTGCTCTAAGAATATCAATTTTAAATCTTAGGTGAGTTTTTGATTCTTATTTTCCACATCAATCCCGCAGTTTGTGCAAGTAATTTTATTTAATTTTTGACACATTTTTAGAGAGAAAATCACTGAATGAGTTCAACAGAAATTTATTGAATAAGAATTTCCTCTCTAGTCCACTCGCTCTTCATTCAAGCGCAAGAGCAAAATTTGGACTGGAGCATTTATCATTGGACGCTCTGCAAAGATCTTCTCTTCATTACGCAGGTATGTGGTGTAGGGTTATTAGTTTTTGGTTATTTTTTTTGTGAGTAATTTTTGTGTAGCTATTACCTAGAAAAACTGGTATGTATTTCAACTATGCAATTTATCAACAGTCAAGAGCACTGTAGAAATGATGTCAATTCCAGAGGAAGAATAAAGCTACAGTAATTCTCCAAACTCGACGTTTCGACAACATAGATTAAGCTGTCATGTATAAATCTTTTCCAGCAGAATAAACCTTTCAGCTTTGTACTGCCTTGCTTACACTACTGATGATGACAGTTAAATCTATGTAGTCTTAATTCAATATAGGCAATTACACAAAAGTTTTGCAAGCGGTCAAATGCCGTGGGTGCTCAAGAAATTTTTGTGTCATTGCCTTTATTGAATTACCATTATTTTCAAGGTGAACTTGATTGTTGGTAAACTGCGCAGTTCAAGCACGTATCAGTTTTTCTGCGCAATACTCTGTCAGTGGTTTTTGTATTCAACGTTGGGAAGAGCACTCACGCTCAGAAGAATTTTGCCAAACCCTGAAACTGACTTGCCGGGTTTTGGGGGTACGATCCAAATTTTTTGAAATATGGTACTGTGATTTCAATATTGTGTGGTTGTATTGCATGTATTTTTGCGCAAGTTGAAACGGTCTTCCATTTTTCGTATAAGAGGCTTATACAATCTGGGGCATATAGCTTTACGAAAAGGAGTAGAATATGTGGAATGCGTTCTTGCTTATCAGTCGCGACCGCATGCCTGGAATTTCAGTAAATTAAGTGGCACCACGTTTTCACGTGTAGAATTGTTTAGAAATTCGTTTTAAGCTGAAAATTGTTGTTGAGTATCGTGATATTAACCCTGAAGGTCGGCGGTGTGCCAAACGCTTTGGTTGAGGAAACGTGTTTGACAATATTGCTAAATACAAAAGTAAAACTTGCATGGCTCCGAGTGGAAAGCAAACATTAAACGTTTGTCCGCGCTCATCAGTTTTCCAGTCCGGTTGTCACTATTTTTACGTTTTCAAGTCTGTCTGTCCTGAATTGAATGATTTTTGTCACGGTTTTTCACTCGTTTTCACTTGCTTTTGAGTTTTTGTCTTCATTTTCCCTTCTTTTTAAACGCATCTGTCAAATTTATGTCTCAAGGAAAAGTTAGCTGTCGCGTGCATTCGGTTTCATAGCCTGAAAGGTGCTCTGCCTTTTCTCATCACCGTAGGTATTTGTACTTGGATAAAACGTCTGCTGAAGATGTGACTTGGTATAAAATGACTAAGAGGTTTCAGCATTGCTTTAATGCGCATAGATAATAGGCTATGTCAAATCAGCATACAAGTTTTTGCTTCTCAGTGTTATGGTGTGTACCAGTCACAGGTCTAGCAAAACTCACGAATTGTGACAGCTGAACTTGAAAAATATTCGGGATAAGATAACGCAAGAAATACGTTGCTCTGTGGCAGACCTAAGTTGTTTTTATATAGCCATGGTTCTTTAAGACGCGTACCCTGATTGGTTATACATTGGGTAACAATGGACACCGGGTACTCCCATGAGGAAAATTATGGAGGAAAATAAGTGTTTTTGTTTGACTATAGTAGATCCTGTGCTTCAACAGATCCATTTTCGAAACCTAACATTTTCCGGAGAGAACGCTGGTACTAGTGCAGTTATTCTGCTATTGCAATGAAGATTGCAGCCGTGCAGAATTACGCGATTCTAAACGCAATATATGCTTAAAAATGGCACATATGTTTGGTTGCTTAAGATGTTTCATGCAGCATAAATCTGCAGTATGGTAAATTAGCTTGTGACATATATAACCCTTAGTTGTCAACTATTAACTTTAATGTCAGCAGACGTAACAAATATCCTTTTAGGTAAAATCGGATGTAATAGTCCATTATAAGTTCCGTGTTAAGTTAAAAACGAAGATTTTATTTTGCTTGCATTTAGCTCTATGTAAGGCGACTATTGCTTGCCAGTTGTATCGTTTTTTTGGTGCTCAAAAGTGTTGTCTGAATCTATGATTGAGCTTTGCGATTTTTAATAGAAGGTTATACCTTTTGCGTGCTATACGTAGACCTATATTTCATCATGAAATACCTTTGTACAAATATTAATATTTGAGAGATATAGAATGCTGACCTTTACTAAAGATTAGTAATTTACAATTAATTAATGGTCTTTAAAATAACTATCAATAAGACATTTATATTTTTAAGCTGCGTTGCTTGCGCTATATTTCAAGCTTGTCTGGTTGACATATCGTAATTAGACGCATCTTTTTTGACGCAGTGAATGAGTCAAACATTTTAACGCCGAAGCTGTGATTAGATAAAAGTCGTTGACTTTTGGGTAATTTCGGTAGAGAAAGCAAATTTTTGTACCATGAATAGCTTAGTTATTAAGACATCGCTATCGCTGCGGCAGGTCTTGGGTTTGATTCCCGGCTCGGTCAAATCGGACACAGTGTCGCCAACGGCTCGCCACCTCTTCGACATTTTTTCGGAACCGTGTTGCGCAGGCGCTGGGCCGCGAAGACGGGCCCCATCACTCATGTAGGCCTATTCACCATTTACATGTTTCTCAAAATGCATCTGATTTTTAGTTGCTCTACCTTGCAATTGTATTTCTGTTGTAATTTTTTGCTGATGCTGGGTTATCATGTTGGTCTTTTGTTACAGGTCTTTCGGGCCTCACGGACAGCCAGCCCTCCTCCCGAGATTTCGACAAGTCCCCCGATCCTGGCCTTTCCTTATCAAGGTATTTTGAGTAAACGATTTTTGGGAAATGGGGTTGCATTGATTTGGGTGAAGTTTTTTACCCTTTTTAAATTTTTTTTTGGGGGTTTGTCTAGTCTGGTGTAAGAAATAGTCTGAGTGCAACATCGTGATCTTATTTTAAAGTTACCTGTAATGTTTCTGAGCATTGAAGGCATCAATTCATTCGCAGCTATGCTGTTTTCGTACAAGTGGTGATTGGTTATACAAACCGTATATAACAAGATTTATGCTGTAAAAGTTTTCAATTTAGGTTATCATCCAGTGATGACAGGCTTTCCGCCGGAAGAAGTCTTCTTCATACTCCTCCATCCTTTGATGATGATGATGATGACTCCTGGAAGGTCTGTGGAGTTTGCAACGACAAAGCGACTGGGTATCACTTCAACGCTCTGACTTGTGAAGGCTGTAAAGGCTTTTTCAGGTATTGCAAAATTGAAATCGTTTTGTGCTATTTGTATCTGAGCAGTTAGCGTAGTAGTTAAAGACATCGCTATGAGCACTGGAGGTCTCTGGTTCGATTATCGTGCCAGTCAAATCGAGCACAGTGTCGCCACCGCTCTGATGTTTCTTTGGAGCCGTGTTGCTCAAGCGCTAAGCCGCGGAGATGGGCCCCGCCACTCGTTACAAAACATCACTGTGTAAATACTATAAGCCAGAACACAAAATCAAAAATGGCTGTTTTTATGATAGTTCACGTACGTACAACACAAGGTGCTTGTGTCAATGCTTCGTTCTGAAATGGATTATTTTCGTGCGTTTTCTCAACTATTTATAGTAAACACTAGTGTTTTACCAGCCCAACTCTTTTTGCAGGCGTAGCATCAAAAACGGAAAAACCTTCACTTGCTCCTATAATAACAACTGCAGTATAACAAAAAACAACAGACGCCAATGTCAAGCTTGTAGGTTACGAAAATGTATAGAAATTGGAATGAAAAGAGAATGTAAGCGAAGTTTAAATCGTGTTTTGTTTTCTCTACAGAGTGTAGCGTTGTTGCGGCAGCTTTCGATTTGCACGTAGATTGCAAATTAAGCAACTGACTAACGTAGCAAGGTTTCAAACTCTTGACATGAATATCCACCTAACTGTGAATCAGTTTTAAAACTTAGGTGCTCGCAGTACGAATTTATGTGTAATATTTAAAATTCTCTTAAGCTTTTGCTTAAATTCAAGCAGTCACAGCTATTGGTTACCCAAAAAAATAACACTAAAACATGCCTCTAGAAGGATGCAACCCATGACCTTTCTGTCTAAGAAGCTGCATTTTCCTGAGCTGTGGCAACAATCAGATATTGGTTTAAATATGTTGATAATTTGAATTTGGAACTTGTTTAAACATTAGCAACCGTTATGTGCAGAAGATTTTGTCTACTTAGGTATTTTTAGTTGATCGTTGACAAACATATTAAATGAATGACTCAGAACGTTTTACTCGAAAGCTTTCCTTTCATACGACCGTAGGTAACGCCGTTACGCTTTGCCTCACCTATTTTACAAGATTTTTAAATAAAGCCGAAGAAAATAATGTTTTTAAACGCTAAAATGTATAAGATGAAAATGATAATTAATAATTTTGGGGGGTTGTGTAAAAAATGTGATTAAAAAAAATGTTTCACGTAGAGACAGCAGAAATAGGATAAATGAATTTTTTGTATTAGTTTAAAACTAGAATAATATAATCTAACTTTCAGTAAATGTCACATACGCTGACCGCACTGATGAGACCTGAAAAGTTGAAACAGTGCTGCTTTTACCACTCTCCAGTTATAGCATTTTTAATTTATCTGTCCAGGTATAATGTCCCCCGACCAGATTCAGCAAAAAAAGACCTTGGTTTTGTCAAATCGAATCAGACGGGCTGCCATGCAATGGACTCCGCTCGAAATGACAGATGATCAAAAAATCCTTCTGGACACGATATGTCACGCCTTCAAAGAAAGTAACAGCCAGCCTGATGCAAAAGAAATAAGAGTAAGTTGAAACTTAGTCAAGTCTTCGGTGTACTCCCGCTATTACCCCGAAGCGTGTAACGAGTGGCGGGGCCCGTCTCCGTGGTTTAGCCCTTGGGCAGCGTGGGTACGTCGCAGCAGTAACAAGCCGTTGGCGACACTGTGCCGATTTGACCGGCCCAGGAATCGAACCCCAGACCTCACGCACCAATGGCGTGCGCTTAACAACTGAGCTAACTAACGGGTATTGTAAAGATTTTGGTATCTTTTACTTCACAAAAGCAAATATGAATAGCGGAAAACGAATTTTGAAGCTTTATTCTCTATCCCCAAAATGACCTGTCGGCCTTATTTTTATCATTGACTCACAATTTAAAAGCGCATTTATACCTTTAAATGTGTCTTTGTCAGGTGTCAAAATTAAATCTTATGCTCAGTACATTTATTTACACCTTGTCTGATATTATATTTTGGCGTCCAATTCCCAGACAGTTTTCCCGCAACTAAGCATTATCTGAACCTATCTTCGATGTGCTTTGCTTATGTGGCTAAAAAATCGGTTGGTAACAAAGGAGATTGTTTATTCTCCACCCTTGCGGTTAAATATTATCATTAGAGTATCCAATGTTTGCAAAACCACTTTGTGGCGTTATTTTAGGGTTGGTTTCCTATCACTTGTTTATTGTTTGTGATTACGACAATCAGTTTGGTCAAGTTTGGTTATGTAGTGGTTAAAGACATCACTATGGGCGCTGTAAGTCATTGGTTCGATTCCAAAACCGGTCAAGTCGCCACCACTGCGACGTTTCTTTGGAGTTTTGTTGCTCAGGCGCTAAGCCGCGGAGATTGGCCCGCCACTCGTTACACGCTTCGGTGTAATACCGCGAGTATAATAAAGATTTTATGTATGAAAAATTGCAATTTGTTTTGGAATGTGGCGGAATAGCTCAGTTAACAGCGCTAGGATAGGCATTAGGCAGTTTAAAGATTGCAAGCTGATGGTTCCAAACCTCTATAGTGCAGTACGCTGGTGTCCGGTGATATTGTGTCAACATTACCTTATTTGACCGTTTTTTTTACATCAAGTTCAAAAATAACTAAAGTAAAGCCGCTGCCACGCATTGTGTATTTAATCCCTGCCCATCAACTGTCTGAAAATTTTGAGTAGTTTTCTTTTTTTAGTGAAATTGACTGTTGTTTTACACCTGAGCAGAAGACCTAAGACATAGTTGACCCTTTTTTGCTCCATGGTATGACACCCCGCTGAGCGCAAGATTATAGCGTTGACAATGATAGCAAAGTGAGCCAAACTTCCGCTTATGTGTTTTAGCAGTGTTGGGCTGTGTTGGTTGTAATAAAATTTTCTCTGCTGTTTAAGTTACTAGCAACAAAGAAAATCATCATTTACCAACATAGTAATAAAAAAAAATCAGATCTTCATTACACTCGCGGTATTACGCCGAAGCGTGTGAACGAGTGTCGGGGCCCATCTCTGGGCTTTGCGCCAGTGCGTTTGCGTACCATTCAGTTATTAAATAGCACAATTCTATGTGTACTAAACTTTAATTGCTAATTTGTTAGTTCTGATGTTTGTGTGTGGATTGGTTTTTTGGCCTTTTTTCAATGCTACGTCATAGCTCATGACGTCAAAGAAGCATGCTGTGCCGGGCTATTCAAAGCTTATACAGGCAAAATCGACTTAATATTCATGATAGGCTGTGTATTGTCTTTGAATGTCAATTATAACGGAAATAGAACCAGACACTAAATGCAATTAATTGTTTAATGCGTTTTAATCTCCATATTTTGAGCAATTTAAAGAATATCGAAGCTGTAGAAGCCTGCGTTCTTTTAAAACTTCGTTTTTAATTTAGATTTTAGGAATTTACCAATCTGTAGCTTTAGAAGTTGCAAAATTCCAAAACTTTGTCAGTTTTTTCGTATCAACAGCAGAAGCTAAAAAATCAAATCTTCACTATACTCGTTGTATTACGCCGCAGCGTGTAACGAGTGGCGGGGCTCATCTCCGCGGTCTAGCGCTTGGGCAACACAGCTCGGAAGAAACGTAGCAGCGATGACGAGCCGTTGACGACACTATGTCCGATTTGACAGGCTCAGGAATCGAACCCATGACCTCCTGCACCGACAGTGATGACTTCATCCGCTACGCCAAACCGGCCGTTATTTTACCCACCACCATAACACATAATATAGAACTGATATCACCAAGTTATGGTTTACGTTTAAAAACAGTAGCAGCTTTTAGAATATAACCAAGTGCCCTAAACGTGCCATTGTCCCTCAGCAACCCCACTTTTTGCCAATATGATTTTTAACGATGTTGCATTGGATGTTTTATCATAATTACTGTTTTTCTTAGGGTGGCGACGTGGTTGTAAATGATGCAACTAACGGAAATTCACCTTGCCCTTCTCCTGCCTCAAGTAACAGCTCAACCAGTAATTTCGTCGATTTGTAAGTACCACAAATATAGTTTTTATGATACTTTTTTTAATCTACTGGTCAGTGAGATAGCTTAGAGATGATGTCGAAAATAATACCACAGCACTCCGCTTGTGAATCCTGAAGACAAGAGTGACTCTGTTTTGCGCATCAGGGGTTATGCATACGCCACAAATCAAGTTATTACGCAACATCTACTCTTCATCGATATAATTGGCGGTATTAGGCCGAAGCATGTTACGAGTGGCAGGCCCATCTCCGCGGATTTGCTCTGAAACAACTTCGTGGCGTTGGCGACACTGTGCCCCAGTTGTAGCACTTATGATATAAAATATAGTTATACTTGAGTAAAAACAGACCTATATGGCCTACCGCTATTTTGTATGCATAATTCTAGCTTTATTATCTTTTGCTCTTTGAAAGCGAAACAAAGTTTTGCACCTAGTAACTTTTAGCTGGCTGTTTACCGCTTCTTAACCTTATCCTTCTGAGAAGCGCAAAGGTTTCTGTGTCATATGCTCGCGTGATGAAAATAAGGTTACTTAAAATCGTCGGTTTTACCTACTCAGCTACAAAATTACATATAAAAATACATGCCAAAACGTAGGTTAACAGTTGTTAAAAATAGGATATTTAGAGCACCTGGCAGATTATACGATTCATGATTAATATTTAAAGTATGCTTATGACTTTGAAATACTCGTTAAAACAAGGAATTTTATGATGTCCTGGTGTAAAACTTTCTAATAAATAAATATAGTGCGCCTTAAAAACTATAAATGCACTTTTGGGGCCATCTTGTGAAATCACGTCTTCATTATAATTGCCCTATTACGTTGAAGCGTGTAACGAGTGGCGGGATCCATCTCCGCGGCCTGGCGCCTGGGCAACACCGTTCCGAAGGAACTTCGCAGCGGTGGCGAGCCTAATGCAGCTATTCACCATACTTCAACCTATTTTGCGTAAGTTAGAACCAATGTGTTTTTGTTTTAGCTAGTAATATTGCAGTACATTGGGCAGTTTAGAGATCATGTTTAAATAATATATAACACCTATGCGTTAGTCTATCAGCTTTCGAAAAGCGCTCTAAGATTTACAAATTTTGTTGCAGAATAAAACGCATTTCCAATGAGCTTGTGTCTCGTACTCCCAGTAACATGACCAGTATGGCGAGTGGCAATGCTAGTGCAGCCCATGTCCTCCATTTCACCGATATTATGGAGTACAGCATTAAAGAAGTTATTAAATTTTGCAAGAAAATACCTTCTTTTATGTAAGTTATATTAAGAATTCTTAAAATTTTTAGTGCTTTGGCAAAAGACACATTGCGTACTAGGTTTGGTTTATGTAACTATGGTACACCCAGCTAGTATGGTATATTGAAAAAGTCTATGTCACCATATTTGTCACCTATAAGACCAACAACTGGTTTATTTGTGCTTTTCCCGTTAAAGCTTAGGGTGAAGTTTAGGTGAGGGTCGAAAAAAAGGCTAGAATTTGGGAAAAAGTAGTGTTTCGCGTGAAAATATTGTGAATTCGTTAAAAATTGTTCGTTTTGGAAGAAAAATGTCCGATTTTCCGGTAAAATAGAAACTTACTAAATGGCCTGTTTCTTGGCAAGCGGTACAACTGGAATATTACAGTCAAATAACATGGCTTAGAACCAGCTCATCGTTGGATTTTAGCGTTGACAATGGCACCAGAAGTGGACCGAAGCGTCCGCTTAAGTATTTTTAGCTGTTTTTTGAAAGTAGTAATTAAATTGCCTGCTTCTAATTTTTATTCTTTTTCAGGGATTTGGATCTACAGGATCAAATAGCAATGCTTAAAGCCGGATGCACTGAAATCATGTTCCTTAAGGCCAATTACACTTACGACATTGAAAAGAAGGCCCTTACGTTAGGCCCAGATATTCTCTACACAAGAGATTCGTTTTTACAAGGTAATTGCGAATAAAAAATGTTCAAATTTATTTTGCTTTTAGTTGCATATTTATCCTCTTGCCACGAGAAAGCGATCAAAGCGCCGTAACGAGCTCGCTTGGAAGTAGTCAACAACATGGGGAAATCCCGCTATGTGCCCTTTCCAACGGCACAAGTAAATTTGCCAGTTTGTTCTCAACATTGCCTTTTTAATGCTGAGCGTCAAGCAGGGAAGCTGTGAATACCGATTTTAAAGTCATTGGTTTGACCCGACTCGGAATCATACCAGAGTCTACAGCTCCAGAGGCAGAGGCTCTTATCACTCGGCCATCTGAGCTGTTTAATCTGGTCAACGGTCAGCTGCGAAGTGAGCTTGCTATCCCATATATGTCACCGATAGTCAGTGTCGTCGCAAAATTGTTGTCTTGGCAGCATTTACATTGTTATCTTTGGTTTGTAATTGTATTTGGCGATTTGTACAGCTGATTTTTGAGATTGAATAAAGATTTAAAGTTTACCTAAATTTAGCCTTGAGATAATGTCTTATTGAGCTAAGTTCGAAAGTGCACTTTTTGGCTCAAAGTCTCCGAAATTTCCCTTTGTTACGTAATAATCCGAAAACATCAAATTTTTGCCAAAATTGCATTTTCAACGTTGTTTGTTAAGCCGAAATTTTGCACTTGACTTTGAATTTTTGAAACGCGTTACAGTACTTTCAATTGCATAATAGAGGAAGCAATTTTCACTTGACTTCACCATAACACATGTTTTATTAACTATTTTAAATCAATGCGAGAAAGGTAAATTTACTCTTGCGCGTCGACCTACTTGTGTTAGTTTAAGATCCAACTTTTAGTATGGACTAATAATTTACCGGTAAGTCTTGTTTTCCGTAAGGTAGCACTTCCAAAAGAATGTATCTGAAATTTTTAATGCCTGTTGATGAAAACTGAAAGGTCTTATCACTAATGTGGTACATAAATACAAAAAGGAATTTTCGGTAAGACCTACGCGGCCTTAATACGTGGTTTCAGGGTTCGGGTTGGGTTTGCGTTGGAATTGGATGTTCAAGTGTCGAGTTGTCCCAGACCAAGGCAGTCACGCTCTAACCCCTGCGTTGAATCAAACCCGTCGCGCGACAGGCTCCGTTAACCAGCGCGCAAACATACAGACGCAGCTACAGCTCTTTAAAATATTACATAGAGACTGGCTGTTCTTAAGCAGGATAATCATTAAAAGTTGCATTGTTCATGCATTAACCGCTGCTTTTCAATTGCAGGTGGTATGTCAGCCAGTTATGCTGATGCTTATCTAAAATTTCACGAGGATTTGGGTCTATTGCGGTTAGATGATAAAGAAATGGCCTCCTTATCTGCAATTGCATTGTTCTCAACAGGTGAAATTCGTGGGAAATGTTATAATAATCTTGTAACTACGTGCTTATCATTTGGGAGTCAACTGAACTAGGTTCAAATGCCCTACTTGCACCTATGCCTTAGTGTGGATTACTGCGAAAGATTTTCGTGGTTTAGTGTCGATATGTATGTGCTGCAGGGGGTTAGGCTGGTAATTGAACGGTCTGGTAATACCTTTGCTTAAGCATAAGAGTCTTGAATTCGTTTATGCGAGTCGTGCGACTGGGGCGAGGTCATTAAGAAGGGAAACACTTCCAACCGCGTTAAACCATTCCAGTACTAGCCGAGTATGCCTTAACTCATTTGGGAGAGCGACTAAAGTTCCAAAGGTTCCTGGTTCGATTCCAGGTCAAAGAGTAAGCTGTTACGAGCCTCTTAAACATTCCTGGAGTTAGAAACTCGAAACTTTGGCGTAACTTAGTACCTGCCAGTTAGCTCAGTTATGATGCCCATCGTTATCGGTGCGGGAAGTCTGGGTTCGATTCTCGGGGCGGTCAAATCGGACAGTGTCGCCAAGTGTTCGCTACCGCTGCCACGTTTCTTCGGAGCTGTGTTGCCCAGGCGCTACGCCGTGGAGATGGACCCCGCCACACGTTACACGATTTGGCGTAATAGTGCGAGTATGATGAAGATTTGATTTTAACTGTATTCAACTCTTTAGATCGTTTGGACATTAACGAGCCTGCCAAGGTTGAGGCACAGCAAGAAGTCATTGCGGTTGCACTCAATGCGTACACAGACAGTCAACATAAGCAAAGAAACCGCTTCGCTCACATAATGTCTTTTCTACCGAGATTAAGAACATTAAACGTCCTTTGCACGCAAGCCTTTTCCAAAGTTCAGGTGAATATATGTTTTTAGCCTTTTCTAATCGTCTTTTGTAGGGGTAACTTGGTTTTTTTCGGCACTTTTCGACCACGTGGCCCGTGCGTAGTTAGCCTACAAATCCTACGTGACGGGTTTGATTTATTGCTGGAGCCGATAGCATTTGACGCGTATATTTTCGGGTGAGTGCTGACTCGAAGTGTGCAAGCTCACTTCGCAGTCTCGCCCAATTACTGTTGAATTTTCTGTTCAACAAGTTTAGAATAACCTAAGTTTTTTACTTATTTCTCGCGGCTGTGGTTACTGCTATATTAGGTTGATTTGTTTTTCGCTATAAGTTTGTTTTATGATGGTGATAGCACATCTATCTTGGGACAGGCGGTAATGACTAGTGGTGAAACCCTCTCTCGCAGCTTTAGAATTAAAAAAAGCAAATCTTCAGTATACTGGCTGCAATTAGTGACGGTTTGCGCTGTTTAGCACTTGGACAACGAAGCTTTGAAGAAACATCGCGGCAGTGGCGACCTTGTACCAGATTTGACCGGCCCGGGAATCGAACCTTATCCTCCAACATTAACAGCGATGTCTTAATCCATTACGCTAACTGCATAAAAACTGTTTTTTTAGAAAACATTTGGATCTGATATAAAGCCTTTGGTAATTGAAGTTCAGCCTGACGATGAGGAAGAAACGGAGTCGTGATTCCGTGCTTTATCCGCCTGGAACAAACTCTAACCCGTCTGGGAATTGCCCCACTTTAACCAAATCTAAACGAGTGTTTCACTAAAAAAATCATAAAACTTTTCTGAAATGTTACTCGTCGTACTGTTATGCATTGTGGCAATTCAATGACCTAAATTCACGAGCTTGTTTCGTTTGGATGAATACGTGTTTAACTACCTCATTGTCAAAGCAAGAACCAGAGATTCCACAAAAAATGGGCCCTAGTAAGATGCAACTCAAAAATTGCAAAAAGCAATAAGTATTTTTGATAGTTGTAAATCAGTTTTTTTTTTGTAGGCCTTGTATTCTTTGTTACTGTTACTGAAAGTGCATTAGCCTAACTTCAGCATATAGCGGTAGGAACCGAAAATTTATTGCAAATTTGAAAAGTGTTAACAGCAATTCAACTGTAAAAATGCAATGTAGAAATATGTTAACACCTTTGTCATTCGAATGTGTAACGAAGTGTTAATTTTTTGGGGTAGTAGTTTTTAGAAAAGGGTAAAATGTGGATAGTAGCTTACCCCGTTTTGTGGGGCCGTGTTTCGGGGTTTGAAGTGAAACTAACGTAAATACGATAATAGATTAAACACACACTGAAATAACCCTGAAGATCTTTTGGGTGAGAAATTTCCCGAAAACCCTAGGCAATATTCTAACCTAAATTTGCTTAAATGAACTCTTGTGTTGAGGAAGTTTTTGCCTGATTTTTGTCAATGATATTTCAGCAGCAGTTGTGTCTAAATGTTTGCAAGTCGGCCTACTTTTATAAAAAACTTGAAAATTTTCTTGACGAATTTGACATTTTTTATTCAATACTCCAGTATTGTTTGTTTTTCATTTTCAGTGTTATATTTTGTGTTTTCGTATTTTTTCCATGTTTTTAAGCAATGAAAGGACTCATTGCACCTAGTTTTTATTTGTGTTTATGTAACAGTTGTTTACTACTTTGCAGATACTTCTAAGAAGTGTCAATTTTCAACAATATTTGGTTAATAAAATTTTGCTCAGAATTTTGTTCGCTGATTTGTTATGAAGTGAAAGCCAGTCAGTTGGGACTCTATATCTGGAAAATAGGACAAAGTCAAGAGGGGAAGCCAGTGGTACCTGCCCCCCTTTGCCCTTTCTGTCACGTTCGAAAAAAGATCAGAAAACTCTTTGTTACCAGGGCTGTAAACTCGCCAATTTCAAGCAAAACATAAGGTTTTGCCAATTTTACAAAAAAATCGCCAAAATATGAGACTCGCATAGTTTCAATCGACATATTGAGGTGACGGCCAATTTCACAAAAATAGGTGGACGAACCAATGCCAAATTTATGAAGATATCCAATGCTCCTAAAAGCAACTTCATTATCGTATTACCGCGCATAAGCTTGTACAAAAAGCGATTTGCAATTCTTACGGTTCAGATTTACTTTTTTCAACTTTATTTTTTTCATTTTGTTATATAATTCAAATTTTACGGCCGCTCACGTGACAAAAACAGACGTTGCGTCATAGTCACAAGACGAATGATTACGAAAGACCACATGACCAGTGGAAGGCTAAAAACTAAAACTTTAAAACGTTTAAGAAATGCAGAGTTTCAAAAATCAAATCATCAAAAATGTTCACCATACTCGCGGTATTAGCCGAAACGTGTAACGAGTGAGGGGACCGATCCCCAAGGCTAAGCGTACAGGCGATACAGCTCCGGAAAACCGTCGCAGCGATAGCGAACTGTTGGCGACACTGCATCCAATTTCACCAACTCGGGAATCGATTAAACCCCAGCTTTTGACCAAATTTTGGTGAGCATAACATAGGTCTAGCTTCTTTTTTTAGGCGATTCCACTGGAGTTTCCAGTCGCCATATTCAACTGGAGTAATTACAGATGAAATTGCAAAGGTTGCAGTAACTTATATAATAGCGGAAATAGATCAACAAATTGCTGATAGCTGTATTTGTACACTTAACAGTTTAAACACGACATACGAAAGGTTAGTAGAAAAGCGCACTCGCTTTTATCAGGTCAATATATTGCACTCTGTTATGGCTATGACACTAACAAACCCGAAAATAATCGAGGAAGCATTGAAAGTTGAGAACACCCGGTGGTCTGACACCTTCTAGTTTATAGTTTAAACACCTTGTTGAGCTAGCTTGGATTTAAAAAAGCAACTACCGGTCCGGTACATACATTATCGCATATTTTTTTATTTATACACAACAACACAGTCAGAAAATTCCAACGGAAGAAAGTAGTCGCTCCATTTTCAAGGGAGGGTCAAGGCCCCCATTTGAGGGAAAGTAGCCAGGGAGGCTTAGGGGAAACTGTGCCCCCCTCCCCCTTCCGAAATATGTCAAGTACGACCGCTAATGTAAAAATCTACAATTTGACCCACGAGGAGAAAACAGGGGGCAGTTTAAGACTTTTTTTAAGAGATCTACCAATGAAGACCTTGTTTCGAGGAGTGCCTGGATGGAAGAACTGTTTTGCCCCCTCCCCTCATCAAAATATAAATTTCTGCCTACACAACTGCCCACTTGCTAAAAACTGCAACTCCCTCAAACAAGATCATGCCAGAAAGTTTGAAAAACTACCAGCAACAAAAACTAGCAACAACACTGATGATGTCAGAGTCAACAATAAAATTCACAATAACAGTATCATAGCAATTGCACATTGAAACTACATGCACGCAAAACGAAAAACAATTCGTCACATCAAAAGTTTTCAGTCTTTACACTATGCATATTTTAAAAGAGGAAACAATTCCCTCTTTTTTTCTTTTGCTAATTTCTCATAAGCTGCTTGCTTTTGCGTAGATAATGAATAGAGAAAGTTCTAGTGTACAATCATCAAAAACTGGCTGTATTACGCCGAGACGTGTAACGAGTGGCGGGGCCCATCTCCGGGGTTTAGCGCCTGGGCTACACAGCTCCGAAGAAACGCCGCAGCGGTGGCGAGCCGTTAGTGACACTGTGTAATGTATTTAGTTGCATATTTATCCTCCTGTCATCAGGAAGCCACCAATGCGCCATACGAGCTCGCTAGGGATCCCGCTAAGTGCCTTTCTCAACGGCGCAACAAGTAAACTTGCCGGCTTGTTCTTCATACTGTCTCTTTAATGCTGTGCGTCAAGCAGGGAAGCTGTAAATACTAATTTTAAAGTCATTGATTTGACCCGACTCGGAATCAAACCCAAGTCCACAGCTTTCGAGGCGGACGCTCTTACCACTCGGCCATCTGAGCTGTTAACTTGACCGAGCCGGGAAACGTATCTAACTACAGCTCCAACAGGCCAGTGAGCTTACAAGCTTAAACGCGTAAAATACGGAATGCAGAACAGGTTTTAAGCCACTTGAGCATTTGGCAAGCAAATCTACAACATGGAAACTGCGTCTTCACACCACATGATTGAACTCCCAAATTTAGTGACTAATCGAACGAATTTGATTCACATTTTGAAAGCATAAAAAAACTTAAAAAAATGCAACACGTTTTTGCGCTGAAGATATACAGTTTACATAGCAGCGCCTATAATAATAAAAATTTCAGTGGCTGTTGCGAAAACTTTTAACAGTCAATTAGTCGTAATGGTTTTTACATTTTTTGCGTGATTGTACGACAAAATTAAATCAACACGTTACGTGACAAATTTAAAACTTCATATTCATCCAAAAACTAAACAGCAGGTATGGTGAAAAACTCAAACGAACAGAAAAAATAAAAGTTTACCAATCTAAAACAATTCACCTGCCTCACTATAAAATTCACCATGCATCATCTGTATGACATTCTGCAGCAGTAATCGTGGAGATCAGTATCTTAAAAAGTGCTCGATAACTAAATTGTAAAGCAATATTAACCCAGCAGTTAAATAAATTTAGATACACAAATCAGTTTTTTAGGGAAACTTCAGGCCCACATAAAAAAAATTAGGCTCTTTTGATAAAAAATCATGTCTATTACAGGGATTATATTTATCGTTACAAAATGACCCAATACAACTTAAAACTGCTGACAATTACAGTTATAGCCGGCAAGAAAAAAATTTGGCCGATGAAAAGGAAAGAAACGTTCACAGACACAAAATAAAAACAAGAAGGAATGCGTACTGCATATTCTTAATAACTTTTGAGTGGTCAAGGTAGTAGCACTGCCAGGTTCAATGCATTACCATGAAAACTACTAAAACTTTCAAATTTTCTGTATAAATTATTTGAAAGGTCTTTTACCGCAACTGCTTAGCGGATATCCATCGAAACAATAATATTGGCTTTTCCATAGGTAAACAAACAGCAGGGTGTCCACCTTTTTCACTTTTTGCGAAGAACTTTAAATTTATAGGATTTACAGCGCGCAAATCAACGACAAAGCACAGTGTTATATTTTTTTCTAAAATTTTTTCGTCTTCATACTTCGGGGGGCAGCTCAAGATTTTGGGGGAGTCAAAAATGAAAAAATCCTGTATCTCAAAAAGTACAAAAGCTAGAAAGAAATTTTTGCACCAAACGATTCACAAACACAGGTTTCCTATCTGCTTGTAATACACATACTAGCGCTATCTCAATAAGAAAAAAAGTTATTTTAGAAAAACGATATTTTCATGCGTAATCCGCGCTTAACCAAGCCGTTCTGCCACAAATAGATGATGTATTTATCCAAACATAATCAATTTTCACCCTTTAAACTAAAAATCATTGATTTAAAAATCACTCAACACCTGCAAGGTCTCCTATAACAATATTGGCTAGGTTTGCAAATTTAATCTTTGTACCCATTGCAAAGGTAGCCTTACCCCTTAATTTTAGCATCATTCTACTACTTCTATCAGCTTCTGTTTTGCAGTCTTGCACTTTCCTGTCATTAATGCATCACGTCATGTGCCCTGCGTATCGTTCACAAGAGTGGTTATGGTTATGTACAGAATTTCAGAAAGGGCTTTCTGCTTTCAAGCGTGGGGCATCTTTCTTGGAACTACTACAGAATGATCTTAATGGTGCTCTTTTCCAAGCAAGATTTGATGCAGTAACGTAAAGTGGAATAAAACTGAGATTCATCCAGCAATGCTTCACTTGAAATGTAAGACTCTTTGACTATAGATTCAACGCTACGTTTGTTGGATTCATCCATGCATTGAAGCGTTTCACGAAAATCTTTTTAACATTTTGCTCCATCAAAATCTGTCTTCAAAGCTAGAATCTCGAAGAAGATCTCGTAAATACAACATATTGATGAGGAGCTCGGGGATTTAAAAGAATGTTAAAAAACATTGGTGCGTAAACTGCAACAATTTACGAGGTGATATGATGGAACTTGTCCTGCTGTGCCTTTGCCATATTCTTTCCAAATAGTAGTAGCCTCAAGTATCCATTGGCTGTAATTAACCATCTGTATATAAAATTATAAAGATGTGATTGAACAAAACAGATGTGTTCAGCTCCTTGCAAAAAATATAGGGTTTCTTGCTTGTAAAACAAAAATCTTTCGAGTTTGAATAGAATATTAAGACCTACGACTTTTGATAACAGATAATTAACAGATAATAAAAGATAAAAGATAACGGATAACAGATGGTTAACTACAGCCAATGGATACTTGAGGCTACTACTATTTGGAAAGAATATGGCAAAGGCACAGCAGGACAAGTTCCATCATATCACCTCGTAAATTGTTGCAGTTTACGCACCAATGTTTTTTAACATTCTTTTAAATCCCCGAGCTCCTCATCAATATGTTGTATTTACGAGATCTTCTTCGAGATTCTAGCTTTGAAGACAGATTTTGATGGAGCAAAATGTTAAAAAGATTTTCGTGAAACGCTTCAATGCATGGATGAATCCAACAAACGTAGCGTTGAATCTATAGTCAAAGAGTCTTACATTTCAAGTGAAGCATTGCTGGATGAATCTCAGTTTTATTCCACTTTACGTTACTGCATCAAATCTTGCTTGGAAAAGAGCACCATTAAGATCATTCTGTAGTAGTTCCAAGAAAGATGCCCCATGCTTGAAAGCAGAAAGCCCTTTCTGAAATTCTGTACATAACCATAACCACTCTTGTGAACGATACGCAGGGCACATGACGTGATGCATTAATGACAGGAAAGTGCAAGACTGCAAAACAGAAGCTGATAGAAGTAGTAGAATGATGCTAAAATTAAGGGGTAGGCTGCCTTTGCAATGGGTACAAAGATTAAATTTGCAAACCTAGCCAATATTGTTATAGGAGACCTTGCAGGTGTTGAGTGATTTTTAAATCAATGATTTTTAGTTTAAAGGGTGAAAATTGATTATGTTTGGATAAATACATCATCTATTTGTGGCAGAACGGCTTGGTTAAGCGCGGATTACGCATGAAAATATCGTTTTTCTAAAATAACTTTTTTTCTTATTGAGATAGCGCTAGTATGTGTATTACAAGCAGATAGGAAACCTGTGTTTGTGAATCGTTTGGTGCAAAAATTTCTTTCTAGCTTTTGTACTTTTTGAGATACAGGATTTTTTCATTTTTGACTCCCCCAAAATCTTGAGCTGCCCACCGGAATATGAAGACGAAAAAATTTTAGAAAAAAATATAACACTGTGCTTTGTCGTTGATTTGCGCGCAGTAAATCCTATGAATTTAAAGTTCTTCGCAATAGGTGAAAAAGGTGGACACCCTAGCAAACAGCTTTCTTTGTACAAATTATGCTGATAGTCCATCAAAGGTTAATTTTGAATTACGCATTTAATTAGCATATGCTGATATTTAAATTTGAAAATGCTGGAAAAACATCTTCGTAGTTTAGACATCACCTATAAATTCATACAACCATGCGCATTGTTTTTCACTTATTTTGCATTACCTTTACTAATACATTTAGACACAAAATGTTTAAAAAATACAAAAAAAGTTCCAAAATTTTTGTGTGCACAATATACCAGTTTATCATCACTAAAAAAAAATTTGATATTTAGGATAAAAGGGATAACAGTACAAGTTGTATTCCAAGTAAATAGTATCAGTATTTTGAGACTTTTAACACAAATCCAATCGTCAATGGACTAGATACGAACTTGCGTTGTCGCATTCCAAAATTAGCAATACAAAATAGCGGGTAAAAACATTAAATTCCACTAATTCACAAAACTCCTATCATGGTTTGTCAAAAAATATTATAAAAACAACAATACTTACGGCATAAAACAAGAATATAAAATTCTCAGGCAAAAGCAATGCAATTGACAAAAATACAAAGCAATATGCAGTAGCAAAATAATCTGAAATACTGTACGGTAATCCTCAACAAAATAATCCAATCCAAAGATCATAAAATCACAAAAAGCTTCAAGCAACAGGATCAACGTCATCCTCGTTAACCTAAATTAAAACTGAATTACTCCAAGATATACGTGCTGTAATTATAATACCTTAGGGAGACCGGTCGGTTAGCTCATTTGCTAAGACATAGCTATTGGTGCGGCAGGTTTGGGTTTCGATTCTCGGGTAGATTAACGGCTCGCCACCGCTGCGATGTTTCTTCGGAGCTGTGTTGCCCAGGCGCTAAGCCGCGGAGATAGGTTGATTTCTTGAACTTATTTAGTAAGAATTGTACTGAAAGAGCAGGGTCTTCCTGTTAGCATCCACCAGAATTATGTGTCAAATGCTATTGGTTCTCAAGCATCCCCATTCCCCCCGGCTCCAGCTTTTTTTGTAAAAATTTTCAACCAAGTGAAGTGTTGGTTCAACCAAACAACAGTTATTGATTGCAAAAACTAAAACAAGATGGCGGATGAGAGAGCACGCTACCGGGCAAACCAAATTAAAGTCAACAAGTTCAACAAAAACGTTTCGATCATGTAAACGTTCATCATCAGAAGTGCTTCACGAATGACAATCGTTTGAAATATTTAAAAAAATCAAATCTTCATTATACTAGCAACATTACGCTGAAGAGTGTAACGAGTGACGGGGCCCATCTCCGCAGCTTTGCGCTGAGCAACACAGCTCCGACGGCGGCGAGCCGATGGCGACACTGTGCCGATTCAACTGGCTCGGGAGCTAAACCTCAGACCTCCGGCTTCAATAGCGAGTGCTTAACAACTGAGCTATTTTTATCAATGCAAATACTTTTATTATCAATAAACTTTAAACTGTATATACTTATTTGAACCAGTTTACTGGATAACATATGCGTGCTAACTGCCTACACAAACAATCACCAAAGGCTGCAATAACATATTATTAAAAACTCAAAAAAAAGTAGAAGCTAAAAACTTAAATTAGAGTCATGAAATTCATCCTGAAGTTGGCAATGATAACCAATCACGGTCAAAATACAGCTGAATGGAAAATTTCAACTTCTAGACTTGGACCTATGCACTTCTAACACGCTGCTATTGCCTCTGGAACTTTTTAACAAAAATCGGTCATTAATTGAACTTACCAAACCGGTGTGAACTTCGTTTTCATTAACTAGATGCTTGTATGCATCAGGGCCTACTACTTCCACCAGAGTTTGTGGAATTGGTCTTCCAAGTGTCTCAGGCAATAAAAATAACAACGCAAAACTTCCAGCTAAGCATATTCCAAACACTAAATAAGGCACATATCCTTCCGGGTCGTAGCTCTTTGTTTCACCCTAAAAATAGCAGACAGATTAGTAAATCGATTTGCGGCGATACATGCTCAAAAATATCCAGCTTAGGATGATAAAGTTGCCGGCCAGTTGGAGTAGGAGTTGGACACTGCTACCGGTGCGGTTGATCTAGGGTTCGATTAATCGAACAGTGTCGCCAACGGCTCGCCACCCTGCGACGTTTCTTCAAAGCTGTGTTGCCCAGGCGCTACGCCACGGGGTCGGACCCCACCCCTCGCTACACGCTTTGGCGTAATAACGCAAGTAGAATAAAAATTTGATACCATGACGAAGTGTAAAAAAAAGCATGATTCAAGTATTCAGGTATTTACAGCTACGGAATATGTTGTTCAAAACAGCCCACCAAAACAAAAATTAGGATTTACTCCAAATAATAATATGAGTCAAATGCCATTTAAAAAGATGTAATGTAATCGAATTTTAGTGCAGTAGGGAAAGGAAAATAACAATATAGAAGCAATTGGTTGAATAAAATGAAAGTGGTGACATTTAAAAGCAGATAAGCCGCTTTAAAATCATTCGAAAAAATTTAAGTACGAAACCATGCCTAAAATCAAATCGTAACTGAAATGAGTAGGCGAGCCCCAATGCCAACCCGAAAAATTGGGGTTCATCAGCGCATTACAACATAATAGTAGCCGGTATGAAACAGGTCAAAAATATTGCGGTGAAAACGAAAAACTTCTGACTGACTTGCTACAAAAACTGGTTCAAGACGACACAGTTGCTATTTCAACAAGAATTGAGTAGATGCAGAACAAACAAGGTTTCAAACTCAAACTCGCTAAACCCAAAAAACAAGAGTCTCTGAACTCGAACTTGAACTCGAAAAAAGTTGATTGAGTTAGAACTTATTCTAAACTTGACCAAAATTGTTTAAACTTGGCCTAAACCCGATAAAAACTGCTTGAATTTACCCTAAACTCAGCAAAAACCACTGAACTTGAACCGCAAAATCACAAATAAAGAACTTCAACTTGGCTCGCAAACTTTCAGTGAACTTGAACTTGACTAAAATACGAGCGAGTACATAAAGCACACTTACCGTTGATTCGAATAATGGAGCCAAAATAGCACCAACTCTAGCAGCAGTAGAGGCAGAGCCTATTGCAATAGCACGTAAAGAAGTAGGATAAACTTCTCCAAAATATACATAAACGATATTGAAGCCCCCCGCGATGGCGATCTTGCTTGAAAGTCCAAGTACTAATTTCGCGACGTCGTTCCCTGCACAAAAGTATATCCGTTTAAGAGGCTAAAATAAACAATTAAATCTTCATTATACTCGCAGCATGGCGCCGAAGTGCGTAACGAGTGGCGGAGCCCATCTCCGCGACTTAACGCAAGGGCAACGCAGCTACGAAGAGACGTCTCAGCTATTTCGATACTGTGTCCAAATTGACTGGCCCGAGAATCGAACCTAAGGTCCCACCACTACTCTGAGAGGCCGGGAGTTTAAAAGGATAAAGATAGTAATAACGTAGCAGTTACGAATATATGATACTCACTATAAGTAAAAATTGATATGATATTAGCAATGGCACCCAATCCAAACACAATCCATAATGCTCCTTTTCTGCCAAGACTAAAACACAGCCACATTTAGAAAATTACACGAAAATTCTAAATAATCACTCAATTATCTATCGTTTTTTTGCACTTTAACCAAGACACTTGTAACAGCAGTAAAAGGTCTGTCTTTCAGCCTAAACCAACTGCATTACTCTCATTACTGAAAAGTATGCTTTGTTTCAAATAACCTTTCCAGTCTCTAGCGCAATGTTAGCGGCATGGCCAAGCGGTACCGCGAGCAGGTTGCAGATACTACGTGACGGGTTCGATTCACGGCTGGAGCCGATCGCATTTCACATATACACCGGGTGGTTGCGAAGAGCGCAAGCTCACTTCGCAGTCTTCCTAAATTACCGTGGAAGACTCACAAGGAACCTTGAAATAAAATGCCAGAATTTTAAAATATGTTCTCCAGTCAAACCGACGGGTTAGCTCATTTGTTAAGCACAAGCTATCGGCACCGAAGATCTGGGGTTCGGTTCCCGGGTCAGTCAAATCAGCACAGTGTCGTTAACGGCTCGCCACCCCTGTAACGTTTTCTCGGAGCTTCGGTTTGCTTGGGCGCTAAGCAGCGGAGCCCCGCCACTCATTACACGCTTTGGCGGAATACCGCAAGTACAATGAAGATTTGATTTTTGATTTGAACTTTAAAGCTGAGCAGGGAGCTACTGGTGTTGGTAGTTAATAGTCTCTACCACAAAAGGTTGAGAACCACTGGGCTAGAGTGTATAGCTTATTTCAACAATGACTCGCTCAGAAGGGACCTTGGACTAAATTGCCAAAAATAAAAAATAAATTCTCACGTCACAGTAAGTCACGCCCTATGGACGCGTCAAAACCAGCCTCGCTGAAAGTTCAGGCTGAGATGTAGTAAAACCTTCAAGAACTAGAGCATCATTTCACGGTATTTACTATATAGAGCTAACATGCGAATCAGCACCATTTAAGCGACATCGTGGTCATAAGGAAAGACACAGCTTGACGAAAAAATTAGACACAGCCCTAAAATAAAAATGCAAAACCCAACTTACAACGAGAGTAGCTACGGTAATTAACTGAGCCTTCTATCTACCAAATTTTCAAATTAATACAATTTGAAAAAAACTCATATATTTATATTCATTATCACCAAAAATTGCTAGTTATCTCTTGTAGAAACTTACAGTTTGAAATCCATTAAAAAGATACAGGCAAAGGTAGCGGGAATTTCTACTAATCCAGACAAAGCAATGCCAAGATATATATCAGTGGTAAGGTTAGCAGCACTTAATGTTAATCCATAATACACAAATCCAGAAGAAAACCTGAAAATAACCGGAAAACTTACAAAACAAAAACTAATCAATCATCAAAAAAGGAAAAACAAAATCTTTGGTAGAACATCAAATCAAATCTTTATCACACTCGCCAAAGGCCCGGAGAGTGTAACGAGGGGCGAGGCCCATCTCGGCGGTGGTAAGCCTATGGCGACAGTGTCCCATTCAAACGGCCTGGGAATCGAACCAAAGCCCTCAGCACTAATAGCGATGCTTCTAACCACAGCGTCAATCGGCCGGTTCTGATCCAAAACTGAATCAAAATCAAATACCTAAAATCGTAAAAAGGTCCATTCGGTTAGCTCCGTTGCTAAGACATTGTTATCAGTGCGGGAGGTCTGGGGTTCGATTTCCGGGTCGGTCAAATCAGACATAGTGTCGCCAACGACTCGCCACTGCTGCGACGGTCCTTCGGAGCTGTGTTGCCCAGGCGCTAAGCCACGGAGACAAGTGGGCACCACTCGTTACACGCTTGAGTATTAATTTGATTTTTTTTTTGAAATAGGCGAAGATTGGAAATATTTCACCTGAAAATAAAAAGTTTCAAACATACTCACCAGATAAAACAAGTTGCTAGAGTCCATATTATGAGTTTTCTATATCGAACCAAATCAAGAAAAGTGTTTGTAGTTGGATGTTCGGTTACAGGAGTAAGGAAAATTGCTGCAAAACATTGACCCATTACTATCGTCCTCGCAGCCTAAGATAGAATTATGCGAAGGTATACCAACGGTATACAATATGTACATTCAGAGCTGTTCTTAGCTCTAATTCTGTAGTCATCGAGCAATTTCTGCAAGAACACTTGACAAGCTCCAGCTGTGTTTTACCCAAATCGCACAAAGAAAAAATTTGTATGACTATACGTTTTGGCGGCATAAATTCAGCAGTTATCATCAGCAATGGAAGCTTGGCAGCACAAAATTGTATTTTTACAACTGTTTCCTTTTATTCTATTTTTATCCCGAAGTTGCTGCGTGGTTTGATTCCAATAGATATGCAACGGTACAACTTGGCGTAGCAAGCGAGACAAGTATTAGGATTAAGCGAAGGAGATTAGGCTGCTTACATCTGTCATCATTTCCATTTCGTCTTGCAATTTTCCGAAAAAGTTGCTCGGCTTTTTCAGTCTTACCAGTCGCATATAACCATCTAGGAGATTCGGGAACACTAAATACAACTAAAAACGTAAGTTGATAATAGTTTCTACCTTCATCAGTTTTTGATCAAATGACAGAAGAGAATATAAGTGGTGTGCCCATTTCAGTAAGCAGCATGAAGTACAGGTATTATCAATGCGCCACAGTTAGCGACAAAGCATGAAGTACAGGTATTATTAATGCGCCACAGTTAGCGACAAAATGCGCGAACTAAAACATGCTATCTTCGAAAAGTGTGATGAATCACCGCAAAAATATACCAATACATACACAGAAACTTGCAGCACAAATGACATGCACAAAAACTTACAACGCAACAACCATCAAGGACGTTACCATTGCAATTCCACCACAAACGAAACAAACATACTGCCATTTGTATATCCAATAACCCAGCAGAGCAAGAAAACATATACCGAATGAAAAAAAGACTTGATATAGCAACCCTACAAAATAAAGAACATAATGAAACTATTTTGACAAATGCAGCTAGGGTTGTGATTTACCGTAGCTCGTGTTTCACCGTGAGAATCTGACAGGTCCAAAGTACAAACACAACCATACGGCATTGCATAATTAAATTCGTATTGTAGTCAGCAAAGAGTTTTAGCCTATTTCATTGCATATACAAAAAACAAGATAGACTGCTTGTGCGGCTCTACCAATTCTACAGCACAACGTAGCCATCGTCGATCTAGTTCAACACATTAACGTTGATCAAAATAATCATGGACATAATGCAGTCCCATGATTTCAAATCACAAGATATGTTAAAAAACCAAGCCAGTAATGTACTTACCTACTGCAGCCCATGTTTTCTTGCCTAATATTTCAGTGAGCATCACGAATCCAATTGTTCCGGCACCACCAAGGAAGATTCCAGTGATAAAACGTGTAGCGGCAAATGTCTGCCAAGTTACTGTGAATCCAGAGCAAAACGCAGTTACACTAGCAGTAAAAGCACCTGAAACAGAAGAGATTAGCTCAAGAGTAGCTTACACGCTGAACTGGCCGGTTAGCTCAGTTGTTACAAAATTGCTATTAGTGCGAAGGTCTGGGGTTCGATTCCCGGGTCGGTCAAATCGGACACAGTGTCGCAAACGGCTCGCCACTGTTGTGACGTTTTTTCGCAGCAGTGTTGCCAAGGCGCTAAGCCGCAGAGATGGGCTTCGCCACTCGTTACACGCTCCGGCGTAATAACGAGAGTATGCTATAATGAAGATTTGATTTTAGTTACACTCTGGCGAAAACTACCGATATGCAACATAAAGAATTGTCTAATATGCCGCCACACATTCAATACATATATAATCACACACTCAATATACGTTTAACCGTTCTATTAAAATTCGTTGCAGCCCCTGAAATATACGCGTAACTTTAAAAAAAGAAAAATCGTTTCTAAAGATCTATGTAAACTTTGCCAGAGGCAATGCTGAGAACAAAAACCTAGTTATGACACATAACTTACAAATAACGAGAGGAATTCGTCGCCCGTAGCTATCTGAAAGTTGTCCAAATATGATGCAGCCAACCATATAACCACCCATCAGAAGACTTTGCATAAGCTCTACAATCCAATCTTCTTGATAAAGATCAAACTAGAAAAGGATGTTACAAAGAAATTACACCACACCATTGTCAACACTGTTTTTTCTAAAGTGAAAAATTAAAAAAAAAAAAACGAAAAAATTTGGGCAAAGTTTTTCAATTTTTTTTAAGCTTGCCGAATGGATGAATGATTTTTGGCAGATTTTGAATCAAAATGCTCAATATTTTGGTGCACAACAATATAGTCATTACCAAAAGTTTAGTGCCACCCAGGCAAAAAACACATCTTTGCTTGTTTTTCTCAAATGCGTTCTTAATTCACTTCTTGCTTTCGTTGGCTATTTTCTTTTTTGCTCAATGTTGCATGACTCTTAATTTGGTCCCAAAAAGTGGGTTAACAACTAACCTAGCTCTTGTTTTAGGATGACTTAAAGAAGAGATTAGAAGGAATTATGGCAATTATTTAGAGAGGTATTATTAGGGGGGGGGGGGTAAATTTTTTTTCAAACCCCTCGTAAACTATGCTATCTCATTACGGAATCATGATGCAAAAAATTTTTTTGTCTGGGATGTTGCTAACCCCCCTGTGTATGCCCCCTGAAAATTTGCGAACTCTCCTGTATTTCAAAATTGCATATTTTGGATATTTTTCGAGATAAATAAATGACGTGACCATTCATTTTTAATGTTTTTTAACCAGGAGTACGTTTATGCGCTTAAATATTACTTTTTGATAAAAATCAAACGTCACGCCTTTTTCTAGTTCAGAGTAAATTGACTTTTTGATGAATTTCCATCAAAGGTTTATTGCATGCTTTTTTACCAATAAGCAATCTAATCCTAATGACAGTTTAATCAAACTGAACGTGGAATTCTAGCACAACTTTTGCTGGTACCGGTAGTAGTTTAACCTGCCGAATGAAAAGTAGCAGTAACTATTATTTGAAAACTTGTTTTGTTCCATGGACTCTTAATAATGACTTGGTAGTAGGCACAGATCATGCACCAGGTAAAGCGGTTGGTTCCACTCGTTCAGTGGCGATGCTTGACAAACAAATCGCTAACGCTTATGCAGTGATTGAACTAGCAATATTGGAAAAGACAAGTGGCATGCCCGATTTATTGCCCATGCCACAGCAACCAGATGACCAAGTGGATAGAGCGTCTGCTTCTGGATCGGTATACTTGGAGTTTGAGTCTGAGTCGCGTCAAACTAATGACTTAAACAGTGGTATTCATAGTTTCCCTGCTTGATGTAAAGCATTAAAGGGACGGTAGGAAGCAAGTCGGGAAGTTTGCCATTGGGAAAGGCACTTAACAAGGCTCCCCCATGTAGCTGTGGGATACAGATGGCTGGCAAAAGAATTTATTTCTAGCCACTAAACGAGCTCGTAGTCACTTTCTCGCGATAGGCGGATAAAATTCAAATAAATGAAGTAAAAACAAGTGACACTGCTACAAAAGAATTTCTAGGCATCACGATGCAATTTTATCAGCAAGGACTTTTATCATAAGCCATAGAATTATTTTGAGGAATTTGCTGCTGGTATTGCTCCTATAAGAAAAATGAAGCAGTGTAATAAAGAAAAGAATATTTTAATACATAGATTTGTCTATGCGTGTGCATGTGACGATGTGGCGCTTACCACATAGGATACTTTTGGGGTTTTGCGTAAGTATGAGCACGCTACAAACAATCTTGCATGTGTTATGCGTACTTTTTAAGATATATATACTGTAGATGGTTACACTCCTGCTCGCATACTCTATCCTCGGGATCCAAGTAGTTCAACCTTTACTTGCTTTGAACTACAAGAACAACACATCATTCCAAAAGTTAATACTTTTACGCAAAAGCGTTATTGATGATAATCTCACCAATACTGACGCTGAAAAACTTCTGGATAGCAGTGTTTCAAAACCAGCTTTCGAATTTGTGATTTAAGGTCAGATTGCAACCCGATTTCGGCGAAATTACAGTTGTCAAAAAATGGAGGAGATGAAAGTCTTTTAAGATAATACTGAACTTCCAAAACTGGCAGAAGAATGGCTCTGACAATGTGGAACAGTATCTGAATTTAGAAATTTCGATCCAGCTCGACAAAAATTAATTATTTATCAATTTGAATCTAGGCCTTCGTGAAAATGCTCCTATAAACAAAATGGCTGCAGAAAGTCAAATAGGGTATATTAATTACGAACTGAAAAATACAAGCAGCCAAGGTCTTGACTGTGCGTCTTCATCGAATGTCAAAGCTCAAAAGCTTCAACTTAGCAGAGCAATCAGAGTTAAAATCATAGCAAGGTTTCTACCACAACAAGTGCATTCATTAAGATTTGGAATGAGTTGCGGCGTCAGCTTTAACAAGACGGAATCTCGGAGAAAGCTGATGAGAACTGGCCAACGTCGTAATGAGGATCTAACTCGTCTGAAAAGCATTGGTGGACTCTTTGTTTGAGCTGCAGAATTAACATATATTAGATATATATACGTGGTTCGCACTGACATTGCCTTTAATGAAGTTCATCCGACTTTACTACGAAGTTTCGTATGGGCATGACACTTGCCTTTCAACGCCCAATTGTAACGAAATTTTACAACTAAAGCCTTCGTTTGAGTTGTATATAATTGTTCCTCTGCTGCACTGCTTTTTGTTAAGTCTGGTGATTACACAGTTGTTTCGTATGGCAGCAATATCTCTTTTCAATCTAAAGTTCATTTCTTTGCTATATTTGATCGACAGATGCTCAAATTGCATAATACTGAATTTTCTTGCAGCTTTAGAAAAAAAAAAACGCTAAAAATTGTTTTACATAAAATAACGTATTAAGATCATAATCATCTTCTTGATGAAAAATTATTAAAAATGAATGGTCGCACCTCGCATTTTAGTAATACGATATGCAAGATATGTTAGTTTTGCTATTTGGGGAGCTTGCAAACTTCAAGGAGTATGTACAGGGGAGTTAGCAACACATATGATCAAAAAATTTTTTTGAATTCTGTCACAGGATAGCATATTTTAAGCAGGGATTTATAAGCGATTTCCAAAAATTTTCACTTAACCCCCCCCCCCCCCTTTAGTATTATGGGTAAAAAGCGTCCTTGAGCATGGCTCCGCAGTGAAAAATTGTTATCAGCCGTTCCGCTTCCGTTTTTCGCGACAGATATTTTGTACTGCCGTTTCTGCATCAAGTGTGAATGAGGCATAACAACTTTTGATCGCTGAGCAATGCTCAAGGATGCTTTTTTACACATAATACGTCTCTGAATGATTGCCACAATTTCCTCTAACTTCTTCTTCAAGTCACCCTAAAACAAGGGCTAGGTTAGTTGTTAACCCACCTTTTGGGACCAAACTAAGAATCATGCAACATTGAGCAAAAAAGAAAATAGCTAACGAAAGCAAGAAGTGAATTAAAAACGCATTTGAGAAAAAAAAGCAAAGATGTGTTTTTTGCCTGGGTGGCACTAAACTTTTGGTAATAACTGCAGTTCCATATCCTGATAACTCAACTTTCAGGCAAAAATCGGATATGTTTGAGCAAATTTTTATTAGCTAAAATTTATATATGAGAAGATTGGCTCTTGCTAAAAACTAAGAGGGAACAGTGGTTGCCAAAAAAGCCAAAAGAAAGGTTATATATATTTTTATATAAAAACTTGCTTTTACACAGTTGAAGTTCCGATCTGAATGTTTGTTCATTATGTTTAAACGTACAAATTAGTGAAAGTTATATCAGAATTATGTCAAAAAAAAAAAAACATTTCAACTTCTGAACACTGCCAAAGTGTTAATTTGCAAAACAATTAACTTGAAGCAATTCTCAAAGCAAATATTTTCTGCTGTTTTATGATTAAAAATCACTATTTGTCTGTCAAGCCCTATAAAATGCTAATTAAAAAAAATGAGCAAAACAACTTCCTAGGGTTTTGCTAGAATTTTCTTGATCGTGGCTATGTCACAATAAACTGCCCAAAAAAGGTAGCAAAAATTTGGACAAAACAAGATTGTTAAGAAATAATCACCAACGCAAATTTACAAGGGGGTAAAACTAATCAAAATCAAACTTACATCATTTATTATTGATGTTTTTTTACTTTCATTGCTGTAGGTTTCATTGAGAGTTGTCACATTTGCTCCAACTACCACCATCAAAACCATTTGTAGGGAAAAACCAAACTACATAAAACATATTAAAATTAAGTAACAGTTGATTAGCGCCAATTAGTCAAATTCATTTTGTTTGTTTGACTTTGTCACCGGGTTTGATTCCCGGGCCGATCAAATCAGACACAGAGTGACCAACGACTCGCCACTACTGCAATGTTTTTTCACAGCTCTGTTGCCCAGGCACTAATTCAAAGATGAGCTTCACCACTTGTTACACGCTTGAGCACAACAGTGCGAGTGCAATGAAAATATAATTTCTTTAAAATTAAATTGTGCTGATATAAAAACAATTAAGCAAGTTTACTCTTTCGTTATTGGGAAAAGCACTTAAATAAGGTTTCTCACCTTTCAGTGATGGGTATTAAAAAAATGGCTAACAATTTCTAAGCAAATTTATTAAGGTCTCCTTAGCTTTCTTAAATAGTATAAATTTGCAAAATACTTTGAAAACACTTCCAAAATATTTTATATCGTATACTACCTAGGCCCAACTATATCTAACACTGTTTTTAATAAGTTCAATGCAGACCTTTGGTGTTGTGCTATGGCTAAGTTTCATACATGTTCATCGCCATGGAGAGAGCCAGAGAGAGATATATAATTTCCAAGTACACAAATTTATACAAACGCAAAAAAACATAGCACAAGCATGGCCACATTGGACAACTTGAAAGCACGCCTTCTAATTTGGATGACTGTTCCAGGGCAGAGAAGGGGAAAACATTGCATTGCCTGGGAAAAAGATAATAAACACAATGGCCTATCAATATAAAATGTCAAGAAGCACTGAAGCAGTAAGATTTTGTCTGGGAAATCAATTACATACCTTATGTCCATCAATTGATTACCCTATATCCACTAATGAGCACACAATTGCCATACAGAACTCAATCAAAAGTCTCGTCAGCCTTGCTACGCACAGCCAATACAGGCTAAACTCATTCGAGACTGTAAAGACTCTTTTTTGCATTGCTTTACCTGGACATCTCAACTTCATCTCTTTCCTAGGTTGTGCCCTATTTTTAGCAGGCGACTGGCCCCAAACAACGATACCCAATGAAAGAGCATGTAACTACTAACCTCAAACTAAGTTACCGGTAGCCTAACTAGCCCACATCACTGGAAGCCCCCATGGCAACCCACTCATTTGCAGCTGCAGATGCGTTTCGACCTTATTATGGTCTTATCAGTGCAGCATAGCAACCTCCCACCTTCCTGAAAAAAAAATTCTAACCTTCAAAAGAACTACACACCCTAAATCTAAGCCTCTACTCGTTATGCTCACGGTAGATCAATAGTAAATTTCTCATTTCTCATAGAACTCAATCAATAAATCTAAGCCTCTACTCGTTATGCTCACGGTAGATCAATAGTAAATTTCTTATTTCTCATAGAACTCAATCAATAAATCTAAGCCTCTACTCGTTATGCTCACGGTAGATCAATAGTAAATTTCTCATTTCTCATAGAACTCAAACAATAATGATCTTTTGCACACCATGCAGCCACACAATAACCCAATCATCTATCAGCATATTAGAAGCAGGTATTATATATCCATTGTACATAATCACTTACATTAACCAAAAAGAAAATAACAGTCAAGAAAAATTGATATCTTCCAAAGTTTCCAACAAAGTGAAAAGCTGTTTCAGCATCCATTTTTCAATAATTACCATTCAGCAGGTCAGTATATTATACACAGAAATGCTGATCTGTATGTTAGTTCAATTTTGACCTACAGTACATAACAACCCTACTACACACTTCTAATAAACAATTGAATATCAGAATATTTAGCTTACTTTTGTAATATTCAGCACTGCAGTACACTATGGGAAACATGTGGGGTTGGCCGTCAGTTTAGACAGAACTTTGCAAATGTGACATCATAGTCTACTGAATATTAGGAGTGTAACAACATCAACAGCCAAATGACTAATATGAAACCATACTCAAATAATATGATACAAATTGTATGCATAGCAACAATAAAAAAAAGCAACAAGCTAGTTCAAAGATGGGTAAATTTATGGCCTACTGGCCGGATCTGGCCCACCAAAGCATTTTATCCAGCCCACTAGCGCCAGCTGAAGCCATAACCGGTACTATAATTCTTACGAATATAAATTTTCATTGAAAGTATTGATGCAAAGGCTAAATAGTCAGGTTAAATAAATACCGGTACCTTATATTGTGACGAGTCTGCATAAGTTTATGCTGTCATATGACATCACAATAATGTCATTGTAGTCAACATGGATTGTGCTACTAAAGTACTAACGTATGTAGCTATGATGCAGCCAGTCAAAGTTTGTCTAGCTAGTGCCAGTTGCACTTTGCGTGCAGAAACCGTTCCATAACGACTCGTCCAGAGTGTGCTTTGCCCCATTCCAGAATGTCGCTTGTCACTTACTGCTCAACAGTGTTTTGAGTGCTGAACTGTCGATTGTGAATGCATCAGACTGTCACAGACTGCCAAAATGAGACCTATCATGTGTGTATTCTCAGCATGGGCAGGCTATTCCCAAAAGAATAGCAGATGAGTTAGTGTTGTTCCTAATGCAAAACCGGCTTAATATATCTAGCAATTGTTTGAAAGCATTAACTTGAATGTGAAACAAAAACTTGTTAAAATTTCATGCATGTATCATTACTAGACATACCCGTAGCATGACATAGCTTCAAAGCTAACGCCACTTGATACAGGTACACCGGTATACTAGCTGCGTTGTTGTGCACTAGCTGTTTTGCTAGGTATTTGTAAATAAATCTCAACAAAGCTTGGACGACAACTAGCTCAACAAAGCTTGGACGAAAACATTCTACCTCAGTTTGACTAGATGAGGCTCCATTATTATGCTGGTTTATATTACAATGGATGGTTTACTTTAAAGGTGACAAGAATTCCCCAAAACGTCATGTGCAATGCAGATATGCTCTTACCCCAACCTAATGAGTACATATCGGTAGGCTATCTGACAGTCTGGGTTGAACTACCATATGTGATGACGTACGGTACAGTGTATAGGTGTACCGTGTACCCAGTACCGGTATTGGGGAATTCCTGCCTGCAGCTTTAAACTGTTAAAGTGAACAGACATTGTAGCATAATATAAGGTGGCTTAAACATGATTACAGATTAGCCAAGATAAGACCAGTAGACCGCTAGACTACGGTAGGTTATACAACACAAACTACCGGTATGCAGTGGTGTAAAAAGTATTTTGAAACTGTATTTAAGTAAAAGTATTGTTACTGACGGCAAAACTACTCGAAGTAAAGTAGAAAGTATTTGCTATAAAAAGCACTCAAGTAAAAGTAAAAAAGTAGTCATTTAAAAACTACTCAAGTAAAAGTATAGCGTTCTCAAACGTGTCAACTGCACACTTGCTGATGATGACTTGCTCTGAAGGTGGCAAAATGGTAAACCAAAAAAGATTATTACCGCTCAGATGGCCGAGTGGATAGAGCGTCTGCTTCTGGAACGGTAGACTCGGGGTTCGATTCAGAGTAGGGTTAAACCAATGACTTAAAAGTTGGTAATTATAGCTTCCCTGCATGACGCTTAGCATCAAAGGCGACAGCCTGAAGAACAAGCCGGCAAGTTTATTTGTTGTGCCGTTCGGAACCACACTTAACGATTTCCCCATCTCGGAGTGACAGACAAGTGGCTCGAAACTCCTTAGCGAGCTTGTTATAGCGCCTCTATCGCAAAGAAGGATAAACATATGAAAAATAAGCATTAACTCAGAAGCAGAAACCTGCTTATTTCTGTTAACACTTCAATTTTAGCTTTGCAATTTGCTTTTTTCCATAATTAAGATTAAAAGAGAAATACGATAGTCAGTAGTTTTACTGCTGGGCCTAGAGGTTTATGGAATGAATATATTATTGCGAACACTTTAAACATTTTCTGTGACTTGCGATCTTGCAGTAATTACAGACTGCAGTGACATTGCATGCGATGCAACTTTGCAACGCAAGATTTTGGAGCAACGAGGGATTTCAAGTGAGACTAGTAACTCAGTGACTACTTTGTACTTTCCTAAAATAAAAACTACCCAAGTAGTGTTACTTCATACTAAAAGTACTTAAGTAAACGTAAAAGTAGCCAAAAAAAAACTACTCAAAAAAGTATTCGTTGCCGAAAAAAAGTACTCAAGTAATCTACTCAAGTAAAAGTATTTCGTTACTTTACACCACTGCCGGTACGGTGTTACTAAATAGTACATGTCCGCGATGTCAACGATGTCCGCGATGTCAACGATGTCCGCGATGTCCGCGATGTCTGCGATGTCCGCGATGTCTGCGATGTCAACGATGTCCGCGATGTCAACGATGTCCGCGATGTCAACGATGTCCGCGATGTCAACGATGTCCGCGATGTCCCAAATTGCGATGTCCGCGATGTCAACGATGTCCGCGATGTCCCAAATTGCGATGTCCGCGATGTCCCAAATAGCGATGTCCAATCTGGTAGAGAACGCAGAGCTCACTGATTTACAGGTAGGCTATTTATTTAGAGCACTGAAGCACTGCAGTGAATGTAAAGCAAAGCAAGAAAAAAGAATTTACGGTGGTTTACAATAAGGTTGACCCTAGTTAAGATTCAGAGAGGTTGGATTAGGCCAGTACCCAGGTATCAGAGTACATAGTGCATAGGCCTGGACGATTTGGCTGAATGGACTGAAGTCAATATACAGATTACATTCAAGTAAAAGGGAAGTTATCAAGTAATATTAAACGACAAAAATTGAATGCAATCTTCTTTTTACAAAGTTCAATATTGACAAATCTTAAACTCAGTTACTGAATTAAGCGACCTTTATCATAAATAATGCTGAGTATGTATATGACAAATCCAAACAAAATATTATTTAAATGTTTAAAAGTTTCTTAGTTAGATTGTCAGTATTGAAGACCAGGAAGTAATGGCACTTATCTCTTTGTATTTTTGTAAACAGTATCTAAAAAAAAGAAAATTGCGTTTAATTTTTCTCGTTTAGTATTACACAGGTACTGGGTACATTATATTAATTTTATCTTTTTAAAATTTTATCAAACTCTTCATCGAGCTGTGTCTGAGGCTTTTTTTTTTAATTTTACCCACTAAAGGTTTATTGCAGATAATTTTGATTAGTGTAAAACTCAAAGTGGTAAGTGATACATATCATTACCGGTACATTTTTCAGATGTCCTGGATGTGGTTTTCTAAGAATCAGAATTTGATCATTGTATTGCAATAGCCCAGCTGTACTGTAACTGTTAATGTTTTTTTAGCTTTGATTGGATATGTGTTGATATCATCAAAATAGCAAAGTACTTGTGGTACCGGTATGTTTTTTTTTCATTTTATGTTTACATGTATGCCACATTAATTACCCTGCAATAGTTTGCTGTTTTGTGACAGTGTGATCGCCCTATAACAGTATAATGCAGTATCAGATTGCAGAAGCATGTAAAACAGTTGTAAAACATTTATTATCACAGGATCACATCCTTAAACTCAAATACGTTACATTGGGGATTTATTTGTAAGCTTTTTCCTTAATCGCTGTACCAGTGTACTGGTACCCCATTTAATGACAAAATAACCTCTATAAAGAAGTTTAGCAAGCAAACAAACGAATACCTGAATACCGGTTCTTGCTTGTGTATTACAACCCCTTACTTGCCAAAGTAGGTATTGTTGTGGTTAGAAAATGGTTTGTTGTTACACATAGTTGAAGTTGCAAATTATAATAGCTAATAAGTTCAGTTGTAGGCAATTGACAGATTAAGCAATTTTAATGTATCAAATTGTGGTTGCAATCCTTGAAAGAATTATGTTTTGGTTGCAGGTTAAAACTTAAAAAGTGTAATAGCAAGATTACAATGTGAAAATTTAAAGCGTGTTTCCACAGTTGCAAATTCAGAAATTAGTGACAATTTGCCCTCGTTGGCACTGGCAACTACTGACTTCTTTGGCTGGTAACGCAGTATATAATTACAAGTTGTAGAAAGAAGTGAATGCATCAAAACAAGCTAAAACAACACAATGTGCTTATGAAGCAATATCAAACACAAAAAACATTGTTGTAAAAAGATAATATATGTTCTTTTTAGTCTTATGCTTCACAAAAATTAGGAACGAAGTAATAAAACAGTTAACACTTAACATATTCAGACATTGGACTGGTGAATGCAAAAAGGCAGCTTGGATACAGTTTAGCTTTAGGTCATAGCAACATCATTAATCAGTATATATACTTTTTTGCACAATTTGAAACATTAGCACAACAAATGCTGTGATATATAGCAACTACTGACTGACTTTGTTGGCTGGAAATTGACAATTATTAGTTTTAAAAAGAAGTGAATATATCAAAGCAAGCTAAAACAATACAATGCGATTATGAAGCAATATCGAGCACAAAAAACATTGTTGTAAAAAGATAATATATACACGTTCTTTATAGTCTTATGCTTCACAAAAATTAGGAACGAAAAAAAAAAAGCTTTAATAAGGTTTTGCATTAGGTCATAACAACATCATTAATCAGTATGCTAGTCCAGCAACTCTCAACTGGAAGCAATTAGGATATGAGCCATCGGTTTTCCAGTGCAATATTGTTTAACAATAATTAGGAAGCACTTAAAATCCATCAGACTGATGTAGCCATTGCAAATGATGCGCTGAAAGAAAATGGTATTGTGGAGGAGAGGACCATTGGTTTTTAGAGTCTCTAGAAGGGGGCCAAAAACTAACCTTAATTAGTTGACAACTACTGGCGTATGTGCTTGAAAAAATTATTATGTAGTAAACAGTGAGTATTTCTGTACAAAATACACATTGCATAATAAAAATCACATGAAAGTTTTTCTAGTAGCACACAACACATACTGTGCAAATCCATTTGGTTTTGATAGCTAATATCATCCCACATACCAATAGGCTATATTAAACGAAAATTGAAGGGTAGCATTATTTTTTCATTGAAGGTGTTAAAAAGTACGTCAAATTCAAAACTGGCGTTTAAGATCTTAAATGAGCGATCACACTAGCTGAGACGCTGATACCTACAAGCCATTGTACAGGTTTATCTCGTTATGACATCACATCGGCAAAGTCATTTGAGTCGTGATAATATCCTAATAAGGTAAGCATGCACAATGTATCAAAGGTCTCAGCGTCTCAGTCAGTGTGATTCAGTTTTCACCAACATTCTTATGGACAATAACAATGAATACAAAACTTCCAATTTTGAATACGAATACAACCAGGATGAAGTGTGATTCACAATTCAATATGGCAACAAGAATGTATACTTGATACAATAGCAGGAGCAACGAAGTGTTAAGTGGTGCTAGATTGCTTATATGTAATCAAAAGAGCAGCTGAGAAAGAAATTTAGGATCCCTGGTTAGGGTGAAAATACTGTTCAACTTGTTTTTTGTGCTGTGTTTTCATTACAAATTTTTATTCAAGAAATTGATGTGTTTAACCTGCATTAGAGGGTGCTCTGTTTGCTGCAGTTCGACGTCTTTGTCCAATTTTTTTTCCAGCAGATTTAGCAGGTCTTCGAGTAATCAAATTGGAGTTGGTACTAATGCTTTGATAGTTGGTCAATCTTGATGTGACTGGCTTGAATGTCATGAAGTTTTCGATGTGTTTTGCCTGCTCAGAACCGGTTTTTGCTTTAAATTCGTCGAAACTGCTGACAAACTGTTTGTAGGCAGGACTTAGTTCATATGGACCAATAGATGCTACAGCTTTGTTCACATCAACGTACATAGACGTTACCAATTCAAAAATAATCGTGATAAGATCTGGCAGTTTTTTTAGTTTCCACTCTGTTTTGCATTTCAGAACATGATTCATGGACTCGCTATTGTTATTGGTCCATTCCGTACCGACCAAGGAAGAAACTTTCCAAACCTTATCTTTTAACAATGGAAAGAATCGACTATTCAAATAACTTGCTAATCCTGAAAATTCAATATCGCATTCCTTTACAATTTTTCGGCACAAAAGGTCAAAAGAAACTTCGTCAGTGACATCAAGAACGGAAAAAATTTTTTCGCTGAGTAATTTTCTAGCTTTTTTTTCCAGGCCAACTTTGTTGATTAGATACTGTGTCAAATTTGTCTTTAAATGAGAAGTGCACAGTGCGTGCTTGCTGGAAGGGAAAGCCGATAAAACTGCTTTGTGGAGAGCTTGTTCGTCGTCGGTTCCGAAAATCAATTTTTTGTGATCACCCAATACTGCACGCAAATGAATGAAAAAAAAGGAAAAAGTTTCATAATTAGAATTACAATGCAACAAAATTGGGCCTAAAAAAAGAGGGTGCTTACCAGTGCTGGATTTGACCACACTGAGGTTTTTGAATACCATAACTGTAGCATATACCTTTCCCAAGTTAAAAGTTTTATCGATTCCCAAAACAGTAGATCCGGAACAACAGAATCTTTTGATATCTAATATTTGTTGTGCAACATACAAAATTATTGAAGTGGGACAATTTTTACCATGGTTTACTCTCTGAACGAATTCGTGCGTTTGTGCCATATTAATAACTTGTAATATTTCGTCTCCATAAGTTTTGCCATATGTAAGTCTCTGCTGGGTGTGTAAGTCATTGAGTTTTTTTTTGGCTTGGTTGCTTTTGGCGTTGTATATTAATCTAAGATCACGTGGCTTGTCAAGTAAATTATTGTTATCGGTTTGCAGTGCATCATATAATTTTCTTCCTGTTGCAAATAAAACTTTGTCTTTGACAGATTCCATGGTCTTTTCGCTTGTGCGGATGTAAACATTTCTATTGTGTTTCGAATTACCATGAGGGGAGTGATGAGGGAACTTTCCAGTATATTCAACAAATGCACGTTTTTCAAATTCACTGGAAAAAGATTTTATCCAGGTAATTTTTCTCCGGTACTGAGTGTCGACTTTCAATTTTGAATAATATTTGCTCACAACTACAATCTTCTTTGCATCTGGTTGAGGATCAAGAGGTAAGTAACATTTTTCACGTGTTTTTCTTTTGCAGTACAAACCATCAATAAGATGAATTTCTTTATAAACTTCTTTGTCTGTTTCAAGGTATACAGTTGATGACGTTGTGTTGCATGTCCACGCACCACAATCATCGTAAAAGCGTTTGCAAATTTTTTGTTTACCCCTTTCGTAATTGTTGCTGTTATCAACTACATAGTATACATTTTCTTTCTTTCCTTTGGGTATTGTGTCTAGAATGCTTTTGCCACTTTTAAGCAAAAGAACAATCACCTGATTGGTGGTTAGAAATTCGCCAAACGGCAAAGAGTTTTTTTTTAAATCATGTTTCATGTAAGTCTCGTCATCATATGGTTCGCTTGTCATAGAGTCATTCGGAGGGTATTCATCATTTTGGGGGTTGTTGCTTGATTTTTTTGGTTTTATAAAGTTTAACAATTCATCTTGTTTTATGTCAATGTCATCAACAAAATCACTGCTTCTTGAAAGAGATGTTTTCGATTTCTTTGCTTCTTTTAACAACTTATCTAGCTGGATTTCAATGTCATCAACAAAATCACTGCTACTTGAAAAAGATGTTAAAGCGGTTGCGATTTCTTTCGATTCTTGCGCAAGTGACGGAATCTTTGTAGGCCGGTTTAGTTTAGGAATTTTATCATCTATATAGGAAAAAATTGCGTTTTCGGGTTTCTTTGCTTCCACTACTGTCTGGTAATGAAGTTTTGCTTTTTTTATGCTCGTGGTAAATTCAATTACATCACTTTCATCCAAATCTGATGTTAGAATAGCTTCATCTGCAAACACGTTTTCCTGAAAGGATCGTTTACTAGCAATGAGTTCTGATTCTCGTTTTGGTTTTCTTTTTCTCAATGGTAATTTTTTATCGTTCTCCATTTTCATTTTTTCGGGGAAAATGTTTTCTATTTCGTCTTCTTCCATGTGCATTTGAGCGTAGTTGGGTTCTTTTTTCTTGATGTTACTAATGTCCGTTCTTTTGTATTTCTCAGGAGTGGAAGTGACCTTATTGTGGTAGGATGTCGTGGGGAAGCTGAAACTACATTGGTCCCCATCATCTATAATGACTTGTTGGTTGTTTCCCCTGATTGGTGATAAAGTGCTCTTAAAGTAGCCTGCAGTACTCTCTGAGGAGTCCGACTCTGAAATGGTGTAGCAGATATCGTCTTGGTTTCGATTATCAACTGATTCATTATTCACAAGAGGTACGAAGTGATTGGGGGTCCAACATTTTTGGGAGGTAGGACCCATCCTCGTCCACATAATGTAAATAGGGTCGTCATTGGAGAAACTTCTCGCCGATATTGAGCAGCTTAAAATTTCTTTTGTCATATCGTCTGGGCCATTGCACGCTGGATAAACTGATATGATTCTTCTTTCAATCACCTGGGATAGTGCAAGGATTGTCCAGGCAGATGAAAACCCTCCGTTTTTGAAACAATCCCTGCAGCTGTCCCAGTAGTCGGGACTAACCAATTCAAAACCCCGTGCCAGTGAATGGTTGATATAGATGGACTGGTTGTTCACCATCTTAATACCGCATAGTACTTTAAGTGTTGTTGCCAGGCTTTCATCTCCGCAGAGAGCAATGGAAGTGGCGTTGAAGAGGCAGCTACCATCACCAGTAGTTTCGACTGCAGCTTTGTGTGTTATATTTGAATATTTCTTTGATATAGAATCGGAATACTGGTGAGTTCTTAATCGTTTACTGATCTGTTTTCGTGGTTCGCTCGTTTTAAAATTTCCGATTAATTTCTTCTCTCTAATGGCAATTTGTTTCAACACCTTCTCTTCCATGTTTGCAGCCTGTAACAACATTAATTTCTGTTATTATCGGTATTAGGAACGCATATCACAAATTTTATGAATAACGTATATCCCTTTTTCACCTCTAATCCTTCAATTTCTCTGATTTTGTTCACAACAGTCGCATTTTGGTGTTGTTTTGTTTGGAAATAACCGAAAACTTCTTTTCATATTTGATTACATAACTGAAAGTTCATTTTTTGGAAAATTCGAACCGTTTTCATAATGCGCCTACTTGGTGTACAATTATGCTCACGTGGGCTACTCCTACATAGAATATGAGCCTATATAAAAATTATAACCCGAAATGCCAGCAGCTTTTAAATTTAATCAGAAAATTTGTGTTGACATTTTAAAGTTTATTCCACCGCTATGATCTTAAATGTTTTTTTGCAGTTCCTCCCTAGTGATAAGAACTGACTGCACGACAATCACTGCCATAAAGCGATAAGCGTTTTACTGTTAAAACGTAAAACGTTTCCATTAAGCAGGTAAAATTTGTCCTATAGTCTAAATAAGTGCACTACAATATTTGCCCAATTCTTCAAGAACGAAGACGAATTTAAAGAAATTGTATGATAAGCTTCCTCTCGTTGTGACAAGTGTAAGCTCGATGACACTCAAGCAGGTTCCCCGCTGTGTGAAGAACAAGCCGGCAAGTTTACTTGTTGTGCCGTTGAGAAAAGCACTTAGCGGGATTCCCCCACATTGGCGTGTTAGACAGATGGCCGGCAACTCCTAAGCGAGCTCGTTATAGCGCTTTGATCGCTTTCTCGTGATGGGCAAGATAAATAATTTGATATGCAACTCTTGTTCTGTATGCAACGGTAAATTGTTCATAATACAAATTTTACAGCATTTGGTATAGACTAATTAAAAGCCAATGGCTTAACGGAATGGATTTCTAATTATACGTTCGTAATTGCTTTTCAATGCGCGTTTCTCAATGAATAACTGTAGTGTGATAATTTGAAAACAAGCATCACAGCACGAGCTGCTAGTGCTCAGTATTGGCGGCAATTACAGATGTTACAGTTTCAGCATTACAGCTCTTGCATTTACCAAAGCAATTCGATTACAAGCTCATTTATTTTTGAACTAATATCTTATTTATACGCAGGGTTACCATCTGCCTACACCAAGTAATAAACACGCTGCTTTGCGATGAAATTATGATGACGTAAATAGACATGCGATGACGTGATGACAAAGTGCGATGACAATTTTGTTTTAGAAGAATCTTATTTCTGTCACTTGGTATGAATCTCGGCTAGCGATTAACACATTGAAAAAACTTTAAAATAACGGTTCTCAAGTTAACAGAAATTGAGTATTTTTATACGCGTAATATGTATACAAATTGACTGATGTCTGTATCTTAATACAGAGCTCAATAATTAAAATAACCAGAGCATACATTGCTAAAATTGCAAAAGCACTACACGGTGTTTAATGCCGCCACCACGTACGACAATCATCAGCTGCGAGCTTATTCAAATAGAATTCTATTTGTGATATCTATTTATTGATCAAAAAGCCAAAACAAAGTATGCAAATCCTAGATTTATTAACCCATTTTCTAAAAAAACTAATACGGCAATTGAAAATAAGTACATTTTTGCACATAAGTGCATTTATGTTTTGCAAGACATTGTTCTTGAATATAAGCCCAAATCTTAGAAATAAGCACGATATGGCAACCTTGTTTATATCATGTTTAACGATACTTATAATTACATCAGTATGAAATAAGCTTGATAGCATCGACTAGATTTCTTTGTAGTACTGCCAACGTTTAGCAAAGGTGAAACGATGGGAGTCCGCAGAGGGGCAAGAAGAGCCACGTGCTTTCCCTTTAATTTCGCGTAAAAAGTGCACAACTATATTAATTTTAACGGATGGTTCCTGTGTTCACAAATCTTCACGCTTGTGTTAAGAGTTTCCCACCACGATAGAATAAAATGATACTAACTTAACAAACTTTAGTCGGGCGTTATCTCCGAAGATATGCCGGAAAGCTCTAAAGTGCGAATTTATTTTTTGAAGAATTCGAACCGTTTTCATAATGCGCCTACTTGGTGTACAATTATGCTCACGTGGGCTACTCCTATATAGAATATTAGCCTATATAAAAATGCATTGTCTTCAAACAGTCGAAATTGGGGCGAAAAAATATTACTCAAACATTGCCTTCAGAGTTGTTCGAAATGTATTAAAATCGCCACTAATAATTCAATTTTATCAAAATTTTTTCGATGAACCATACCCCCAAAATATCTTACTTTTAGGAGCGCTTTTTTTCGTTTTATATGTGATAAACTTTTGAAAGGTCTGAAAAGAACTGTGCTACAATGCTATGGCAAGCACACTTCGTTCAGCGCATTATTATAGAGAAGTATCAGAATAATTGCTCTCCTTCAGAATTATTGCGGACGCAATTTAGAGTTTTTTAATAACGACCGTGCATAGTTTTTGTTTTTACTATTAAAGATCTGCAGCTCTTTAACTAGACTATTTCCACAAAGGTGTTATAACCAAACGAATTGCAAATATTATCAGGCGATTGGTAGTTGCCTTTTACTTAACCATCTGGCATTGTTATCCGAAAAGATGTAAAAATTTTTCGCCGTTAGATGGCTCGAAAAAATAGTATATTTCGTAGTTTTCACCCAAATAGAATTCGCTAAATTTGTGTTTACACTCAATTGAAGAGGAAGCTAGCGCCAACACATTTGAAAAAAATGTATTTTAATCAGTCCTAAAATTAAGCGCGCTCACGAATAATTTGAATTTTCATGCAGTACATCGCCACGCATCATCGCTCATAAATTATTATGCGCTTCAAGTATTCAAGCTCGTTTCATGTATGAAAATACAATTAAAACTGTTTTACCTGATTCAATCTTGAGGCACTTTTAAAGAAGTCGAATTCTTTGTCGCTGTTTTGGTAGCAAGCAGAACAAACGAACGAGATATCATTTAATAGTTTCCATTGATCCCACGTAGGTTGGGAGGCGGAGACACAATTTTGATGGTACCATGAATTACATGTTTCACATAGAATACAAGATGTATTGCATTCCAACTGACACATACCACATGGAAACATAGGCTTATCAGGCTTATCTTTTCTTTTTGTAGACATTTTATCGGAACGTTATCAATATATTTTCTAAAAGCCATAGTCCATTATTATGATTAGCATAGTTAATGAAATAATTTTTTTAATAATTGTAATAATTTTTTTAACAATGATCAATAATTAATTTTTTTTAATAATTAAAAATAATTTTTTCACAATTTATCACTGCAATAAATTGTTATGGAAACCTCGTTCTTCGCTATTTTTTCGCTGCTTGTTAGGAAAATAAATTTCCCGTGCTAAAAATTATTTTAAACATTTTATCGGAACGTTATCAAAATATTTTCTAAAAGCCATAGTCCATTATTATGATTAGCATAGTTTATGAAATAATTTCTTTACAATTTATCACTGCAATAAAGTGCTATGGAAACCTCGTTCTTCGCTATTTTTTCGCTGCCTTTTGGGAAAATAAATTTCCCGTGCTAAAAATTACTGCCTTTTTGCAATTACTGCCTTTCCTGTGAGAATATTTGGTTTAAACATCACATATTTTTATCTTATATCAATGACCAAAAACACCCGTCCAAGCTAGCTGGATTCAAGTCATTATCATTGTGAAATTAAACTTACCCACAGAATCACCTAGCTTTTTATATATCGAAGCTTTTTTATTAAAACATTTTTATTTCTTTCATGTTTCCCAAGAATGTGGAATCGGAAGTTGGAAGATGAAGTGGATTCGCCGACAAAGGTTTCCGACAGCCGGAAACTGGAACCGGATGCAGATAACTTTAGTAGAAGCGGGGGCATTCAAGCCAAAAAAAACTTCAGAGGGAACGCCGCAATGTCTTGCAACTCCAAATATGGTAAAAATAAGTTTGGCCAATGGCCATGTGTAAGGGAAGTTCAGGAACCATTTTTAGATCTTTTTAGGTGTGTCTGCATCGATAAAGAAAACTTAAAAGTCGACTCCTAACTGGATCAACCGATAATTTACAACTTGGTCGACTATTCACAGTTTCCATATCGACGTTCAGCGTTCACCGCATAAGAGACAGTTTGAAGCCGAATAAAAAAGTCCACCGTCCAACAAATATCCTAGTCAATTCAACTGTAGTGGAAGTTACAATCACTTTTCTCCAACTCCTGCGCTGGCGTTACGCCAAACAATGTAAAATTGTATGATTTGACTAAGAAAAATGTGAATGTAGTGGCAGTTGTTGATGCCTCGCGGTAATCCAGCGTGTATTCTGCAAAATATTGGTTGTCAGCTAAAGTAGGGCATCTGCTCCTTTAGTCTTCCTGATTGCGTCCCAGTTTGTGATTTGGGGACATAAGATTCATGTTATCCCGCCTTCGCCAAAACTATAATTGGGCTTTAAGTAAAGAAAGGTTAGAATGAAACAGTTGAGCTTAATTGCATGTTATTTACCTATCTTGTTACAAGAAAGAGATCAAGCGCTAGTACGAACTAGCTTAGGAGTTTCCGGCTATCTGTACCATACTGACAGTGGCATAGCGAGAAGTTTCAAAGGGGAGGGGGCACGACCACATGCTCCAGCAGTTGCTTAATCTTCAACTGCCGTTCCTTCTGGACTTTGTGAAAATCCAATTAAGAGAGGCAAAAGGGGAGGAAGCATGGCATAAAACAATCCCCCGCTGAATACACTACTGGAAATCACGCTGAGGGAATCACGCTAAGTGATTGAAGTGAGGCTTACCCACGAAACCTGCAAGATAACTAGCTGCATTTAATATTTTGCTGGTTCTAGTTTTTGATGCTAAGCACATAACGGTATTTTCAGGATCGCAAGTTCGCACTTTCAATATCAGCGTGCTCTTATCTATACGTTCCTAACGGTCTATTTTATGGCGAACTGGAGGTCTGTGACTCCCAAAAGTCTCCCAATAGTCTATTGATAAGGTAAATTAGATTTTTCTGCGTTGTCATAGACTGATGTTTATTGTCTGGTCAAAGTGTTGATAGAGTTCTTCGATATGTAATACTTAGTTGACCCTTTAAGGGCCAACGGAACACATATGTGCCATGACGTAAATTCCAAATAGACTTCTACAAGGCGTATGTATGAAGCCAAAAGAAAAATGCAGGACCAATCCAATAGTGCACAAACTGCATATATATTATATATGCCATTTCATAACTCTATTTTGGTATACACCATTGGTCCATTTCAATGTTTTTAAAGATTTAATTTCGTGGAACATATCAACCATAAAAATAATGGTGTGGCAAAAATATCCACTTCCAATATTTAAGGTTCTCAGAAATCTGGACTTCGCGATTCATGAGGCATTTTCATTTAATTAGAGATGTAGGTAGGTCTAGTTTTGATGTGTATGCCATGCCACTATCTATGCCTTCATAAATTTTTACCGTTTTTTCATGCTTCATTAATTAGGAATAACTTAATTTCAGAATGATGGGGGTTTGACTAGTGTGACTATAATAGTATTTTTCATGTATCGATATAATGCGATTTATAGTTGTAGTATTGCAGCTAATTGAGTAAGATCTGTATGGCAGGACGCCTATCTGTTAGCTCGTATCGAGTTAGTATTCATGGTTTCGTGTTACTATGGTTGTTATAAAGGGTGTAAGCAGGGCCGGATTTAGACAATGAGAGGCCCTAGGCTATTTGATCAATGAGGCCCTAATGAGCAACGATCAGACTCATCTTTAAGCAGTGGCGTAGCGAGAAATTTTGAATGGGGGGGGGGGGCATAATTTCCACATTTTTTTTAAGCATATTTGTTTCGGCAGAACTAATTTGAAGCTGATTGAGACACAGAAAAGGCTCTAGGAGGTCCGGGGGCATGCTCCCCCGGAAAAATTTTGAAAATTTACATGCTGTAGTGCAGGGCTACTCAACTATAATCAGGATCGGTCCAGAAAGACAACTTCATTATTTGCAAAGGTCCAGAAACAAATTCATGGCTGATTTGATTAGGGCAAAAAAATATACTAGTCGGTTGACTAAATAACTGAAGACTTGCTATCGGCGCGGGAGGTTTAGGGTTCAATTTCCGGGTTACCAAATCGGACGTAGTTACCCTGTCCACATGTCGAGTTTGAGTGGTTCTAATGACCGACACGCTTGCGGCATCATAACCATTTTTTGATTCTTAGTCAATTTGTTGAAGTAAGTGATTACGACATGAAAATTTCAATTGTGACGCAGACAGCCCGTGGGCTTTCGGAGCTGCTTGAACTGGACATGTGGACAGGGTAAAAGTCGCCAACGGCTTGCCACCGCTGCGATGTTTCTTTGGAGTTCAAAGGTGTGTGCAGGAGCGGATCCAGGGGGAGGAGTGGGGTATGCATTCCTTCCCACCAGCCATTTTTAACAATGTTTTGGATGAATAACATTTTTCCATAATTTCGAACCTCTTCACAGCAATACGTCTTAGTCGCCTTAAGCACGCATAATTGAAACTGTGCGAACAAAATGCATCATGTTATTTGGTGAAGCACTCAACCAAAAATATGACAAAGTTTCCCAAAAATTCTTCAAAAAGCACTAAAATGGCCATTGCAAAATGAAATTTTCAAAGTTTTTCCTGTGGAGCATGCCCCCGGATCCCCTAGAGTCGTTTTTGGTACTTAAGTTGCTTAAAATTAACTCTGCCGGAAAAAAATACGCTTGAAAAAGTGACATAAATTGGTGCTCCTTCCCTCAAATACAATTTTGTATACGCCTCTGACATCAAACATTTTCAAAAGGCTTATTTACGCCCATTTGCGGGTCTAAACGTCTTTGCATTTACTTAACATTCAACCTAATTCAAAATTACATCCCCCCACCAAAGCTTTCTGGATCCGCTCCTGGGTGTGTTGCTTAGACGCTACTTCGCAGAGATAGGCCCTGCCACGTGCGCTGGTTATCGCTTCGGCGTAATACCATGAACACCGGGGCTCTCCATCGCATTTATCGTTATCTTTTTACTTGTTACCTTCCATTGCGATCCATTATTGTTTTAAAAATACTAAATGAAAAGTGCCTTCAGTCGCTATTTTTGGCGCGCTGTAAGATAAGAATTTAAATAAAATCAAATCTTCGCTATACTCGGGATATTACGCCGAAGCGTGTATCGAGTAGTGGGGCCAATTTCCGCGGCTTAGCGCCTAGGCAATGCAGCTCCGTAGAAACATCGCAGCTGTAGCGAGCTGATGGCGACAATGTGTCCAATGTAAATAGCCCGGGAATCCAACCCAAGACCTGCCACAAAGATAACGTTATCCTTAATCGATACACTAACCAGTCGATTTTAGTTAAAGTTATATCTTAATTAACGCATAACTCTTCGATCGCACCCACGAGAAGGTTACAACAGGACAAACAAAAACCTCGCCTATTTTTAAGGTTTATTCTGTTGTATTTATGATAAAGTTTTACGTTATCACTTGGAAAATATTTGATTGGCTAAAAACTTTATTGGGGTCCAGCTTCAGCATTTGGAAGGTCCAGATTTGGACCGCGGGCCGCCAGTTAATGTTTTAGTGATTATTTTAGTGCTTTTTGAATAATTTTCACGCAAATTTTTTTTAATTTTTTGACCCTATTCGTGAGAGCTTTGCCAAATATGATGCATTTTGTTCGCTCGTTTTCGATGTACGTGCTGAAGGCGTAAGGCTTTTTGCTATCAAAAAGGTTTGAAATGATGGAAAAAATTGTATACATCAAAACATTTTTGAAAATGGCTGGTGGGAGGATGCATACCCCTCATCCCAGTCCCCTGGCCATAAGCTGCAGAAACCATTAAAAGAGTATGGCATACTTTAGTCACGTGGCACCATTAATTTTGTTCTTTTTTACTAAAAGGCAAAGTCAAAAAGGGGGCTAAGGCACAATGCTCTCACCTAAATACGCTCTTGTCTCTACGTTTAGAACTATAAAGGTCTTGTCTCTACGTTTAGGCCTATAAAGGTCTTTGATGGTCGATTTCCAAAAAAAGATCTTGATAAAAAGAAGGTCTTCGTTGTTCGTGACGAGGCCCCTTATTTCTCCGAGGCCCTAGGCTTCAGCCTGCCTAGCCTATTGGTAAATCCGGCCCTGGATGTAAGTAGCTTTTGTGAATATGCGATGCGTTCTTTTCTTTTTAACTATAAGTGCACCTTCGCTCAGAGGCTTATGAGTACCTGTTAAAAAGGCGAGTTTGATAGCAACAAGTACGAGCTCGCTCATGGGCGAGCAGAGCTCGTTTCAGAACTATGTTTTTTATATATCGAAGCTTTATTACAAATTTTTATTTTTTTGATGTTAGTTTCTTTCCAAGAATGTGGAATCGGAAGTTGGAAGATGAAGTGGATTCGCCGACAAAGGTTTCCGACAGCCGGAAACTGGAACCGGATGCAGATAACTTTAGTAGAAGCGGCTGCATTCAAGCCAAAAAAAACTTCAGTGGGAACGCCGCAATGTCTTGCAACTCCAAATATGGTAAAAATAAGTTTGGCTTGTTACGTAATTCGTTGTTGGAGCTCAACGTTAGAAGTACGACGTTCCTTGGTATGTAGGTATACCACTATACCAGTGAAACTCCGGAGCCTCCTTGACAGTCGAACTTTATTGGTATTCAAATCACATGCATTTTGAATAACTTTTGATTTTATGCCACAGCAGTGCTTCATATGCTTGTTGCTTGTACGTAGCGTTGGTGCTACAGCAGCTGCAAGTCATGTGTAAGGGAAGTTCAGGAATCATTTTTAGATCTTTTTAGGTGTGTCTGCATCGAAAAAGAAAACTTAAAAGTTCGACTCCTAACTGGATCAACCGATAATTTACAACTTGGTCGACTATTCACAGTTTCCATATCGACGTTCAGCGTTCACCGCATAAGAGACAGTTTGAAGCCGAATAAAAAAGTCCACCGTCCAACAAATAGCCTAGTCAATTCAAATCGAACAAAATCTTCGTCACCGAGACTTTGAGCAGAAATTGAACATAAATCATTATTATTCGGCTTTTTTGGTAGAAGCCTAAGCCAGTGGTTATTTTGTTGCTATGTTGGTTCGTTTTTATGTAGGCCAAGTTTATTTTTGATGTTATCAGTCATACAGCCATGCCATATCACAACCGACTGGCATGTCTAAGCATTAATCCGTTTTGCCTCGTGTATCGTTTTCCATAGTTGTTATTTTTGTGTTGATATGAGTTTTCCGGCGTACGGGAATAGAAGTCGAATTGTGCCACGATGAGACGTCTGAAATCAGGCGTTTACAAAAGGTTGTAAATATTTTCCCTACAGCCCTTAAAATCACGTTGTTGAATATTTTAGGGCTGCCGAATTACAACACGCTGTTATACCAAAAGGCTAAAAATCAACAACTAATAAGCTGAGGACAGTCAGCACACAGTTTAATCTGTCCTTTACCTTTCCTCGTATTGATGCGACTGCCCTTCAGACAGCACGAAGAGCGCCATTGTTCACCAGCATCTCTGGTCAATGATGGGACTACTTTTTTTTTTTTTTTTTTTTTGGGGGGGGTTGGCATATTTATCCTTCCATCACGAGAAAGCGATCAAAGCGCTATAACAAGCTCGTTTAGAAGGTGCCAGCCATCTATCTACCACACTAAGATGGAGGAGTCCCGCTAAGTACCTTTAACCTTTCCCAACGGCACAACAAGTAAACTTGCCGACTTGTTCTTCACACTGTCCCTTTAATGCTGAGTGTCAAGCAGGGAAGCTGCGAATACCAATTTTAAAGTTATTGGTTTGACTCGAGTCTACAGCTCCAGAGGCGGGCATTCGGCCATCGACAATTCGACATACATTCTTCAACGCCAATTATCGTGTCTCACTTATCACCTCGACCATGCTTCTTTTCTTACCCACCTCATATCCACGTACTTTCGTTGTGTATTAAAAGACGGAAACATTTCGAAATGCACATTACCAATGACATAATATCAACAGAATAAGTAACACTTCATAAGTAATTCAAGAACATTTCTGCGTTTTTGATAAAAGCTAATTTATGTGTTAAACAGCATCGCAAAGCTAATTATAAGACCTCAATAGAAAAGAGCCCATTCTGATTGATACCATTTCACCAGCTCCTTCAATAAAAATATCTTTACAACAAAAGCTAGGCAACGAACATCATAACCATGGACACATACCCAACAATGATAACTATGTCATGTTCAACATAAACTTTAGAGACATCAATCCAGAATTTTTAATGGTTGCATAAACGCTAGTAATTCTACATCCTCTATAATTATCAAGACTAATCATGATTTTGGTTAGGGTGAACAGTGAGATTATATTACCACAACAATAGAGTACGGTATGCTTTTTAATCACAATTTTTATCGAAGCTACTGTACTGGTACTAGTCGTAATGAACAGCTGGATTTACTTATTTGGCATGGCCATTTTGTTTTCTTGTTTACAGTTTAGCTCACATTGACTCACCCAACCGACAACTTTATCCCGTTTGATTATGCTGCCAACAAATCACTTGCGAAAAGTGAAAGAAAAAAACGTATATACAGTGTAATTAAAAAGGTGATGGATTGAAAATCAATAACTTTGATGAAAGTAAAATAAAAGATAATAGCTTTGCCTTGAGCACGCAATGTAAAACATACAAATAAACCTATTCAGTTTATTATGATCATATCAATCAATCAGTTTATTTCAGGCTAAATTAGCCCATAGAAAGAATAAATAAAGCACAACAGCCAGAGATAAAGCAAAAAAACAAAAGAAAAAAAAACATACTCAAAACTGCATACAAAAAAAAAAAACAACATAAGCAGCAAGCCGGAAAAAAAGACGATGAAAAGCACAGTGACCAAAGCTACTGTGCACCAACAGGCAACAACAAGTCCTGGTAATGTACATAAAACCATATAGATATTGTTGCAGAACATTAGCAAAACGTTTTTATTTTTCCCCAAATCATCCTTGCAAATAATCTTTTCTGTGGGTTCAGACTTTTTTTCTTTAATTTCGTTGCTGACGAGAGGATCCTTTCCAAAACCATAAATCAATAGCTTTTAAAGTGATTTTGACGTCTGAGTTCCCATAACTTCAGCTTTCAAATTCTTGAAAAGATCGTTGTTGAACTACTTATCCGTCATCTACCAAACGTGTCCATACAGTATCCACAAGTTGTTACCGGTAATCACAATTAGCACCAACATTTACTTATGTTGTATAACATTTTCTAAACACCTAATATCTGTAGTCCACTGGGAGAAAGATGCTTGGACCCAGTTCACAGGTTCATTAATTTTTTCACTGTTTTCTCGATGTATGAATGGAAACATATAAACTTTTGTTGGTGTGATGAGCAAGTGAGTTTGCCTCACATATTAGTATGGCAGGCACTTGTTGATCAACACAAAATAATGCATTTTCAAGGGTATATAAGTCAAATTGTTCACCCCTAAAATTTTTATTTAAACATCAAGGACGACTTGAATGCTGAGTATACTTTCAGGGTGATTGGTGAATGCTCTTGCTGTTAATCATGCAATACAACCAACTTTCTATTATGCACAGTTATTCATACTTTTGTGCAAATTCGACCACATTCAGCGTAAAACCAGCATTACCAGATTGCCCCACACTGATATATACTTCATTTGTTTTCTTGCATGTGCAGGATCCATTCTAGTAGTTGTTTAAATATGTAAAAGCAATATTTAGCAACTCCTTATTTGAAAATACCTGCAACAACACAGTACCGGTAAATGTTAAAATATCGTAACCAATACCAGTAGTCTTAAGAAAGGCAGAGAGGAGGGTTGACTTACCGATTGACAATGAGTACTGGTACTTAAATATAATTCATTTTTAAGCTAAATGCTAAAATATTTTTTGAATACCGTTACAGTAGCACTGAGCAGTTTGTTGGAAATTTGATAACCTATCAACAAACTATAAAAAAACACATTTTAACGGTTTAATCATTCATGACTTTTCCTAATAGAACTATTGCGGAAATACCCAGTACAGTACCCATCCTACGTAAACTTTTTGTTGACATGGTAGGGTAGCCTCGCCCTCACACGGTAGCTTAGCTAAGGCAGTTCAACCCCAGATCCAGTTCTGAGTTTCAACTTCCCACCCAATAATTTCAGAGGTAGGCTACTGATAGCCTATTCCACAATGTGAAGCAAAAACCGCCACTGACTGACTGATAGTATGTTCACATATCAGTATTATTCTTAGTCATTGCCCAACTGACATTGGATTTAGCGATTTAACAACAATAAATAGCCTTCTGTTTGCACTTTGATGCATTGCAAACTGAGAATTATCACCTGGTAATCACAAAGTACAGTATATAGCTTAGTACTCAGGCAGACTACTGCAGTCTCAGTCTTTATTTTCTTTTAAAAGTTCATCTTCTCCATCGTCTGCGACTGTGGTCAAACAAAAGCCCATGAAATCACTTGTCTAACAGTCTGAACATTCTGATTCTGAACAATTTCGAACAATTTCGCACATTTTAATTCTGAACAATTTCGCACATCGCGGACATCGCAACATCGGACATCGCGGACATCGTTGACATCGCGGACATCGTTGACATCGCGGACATCGTTGACATCGCGGACATCGCAACATCGGACATCGCGGACATCGTTGACATCGCGGACATCGTTGACATCGCGGACATCGTGGACATCACAGACATCGCGGACATCGCGGACATCGTGGACATCGCGGACATCGCAATTTGGGACATCGCGGACATCGTGGACATCGCGGACATCGTGGACATCGCAATTTGGGACATCGCGGACATCGTGGACATCGCGGACATCTTGGACATCGCGGACATCGTGGACATCGCGGACATCGTTGACATCGCGAACATCGCAATTTGGGACATCGCGGACATCGCAATTTGGGACATCGCGGACATCGTTGACATCGCGGACATCGTGGACATCGCGGACATGTACTATTTAGTAACACCCACCAAACGAGCTTGCCGAGTAAAGTGTTACTAAGGGGTGTCTTTATTTATGGAATAGTAT